>WSYH01010835.1:0-22234 GCA_036426205.1 Ascaphus truei
TTGGATGGCGCGCCCTCTCTCTGTCTGGGTTTTCTCAGCTCTTCCGAACCGACATCCAGCAGGGGATACAGGAAACAGCTCACCACAATGTGACCCGGAAGTCCTCCACAATGTTAGTGTATTCCGGATGTGAGGTCTGCAGTCTGTGACCCCGCGATGCAGGGGCTGATCAGAGAAGTCTCTCTGCACTCTCTGCACTCCCAAAGGCAGTCCGTAATGAGGTGGGCAGTGAGGATAGAGTAAAATAGTATATCACAGTGTGACAGCAGCTAAAAAACGCTCTTCCCTACGCGTTTCTTCACATAAAGTGATTTCATCAATGACGTGACAGACTATGAGTTTGTAGCCCATGGATTATGTTTCTACGATGTTCTAAGAACCTAGTACTCAGGGCTCTTGCTGTACGGCCAATGTATTGTAGCCCACATGGGCACATGATGGCATAAACCAGAAAACTGGTTAGACAATTGATATGACCCAGAATCGAATGAGTAGATCCATTGGAAGCAGAAATGATGGAATTGGATGTTTTTAGATGTTTACATGTAATGCACCTACTCCGTTTACACTGGAAGTTGCCATTCTTTTGATTTTTACTTTCACATGTGACTGATATACTTTTTAATCTAGTGGGTGCTAGAATGGATTTTATATTCCTTGCTTTTTTAAAAACCACTGGTGGCCTACTAGGTAATTTACTTCCAATTATTGGATCATTCTGCAATATATTCCAATGGGAATTTAATATGGATTTTATTTTGGAAAATGAGTTGTTATATTGAGTTATAAATGAATTAGCTCAGATGTTCCTAATTGACTTTCCACTATTCGACCCTTATCAAATTTGGATTTGCTTTTTTTGTAATAGATCCAATAGATCTATTTAGATCCAATAGATCCAATCTATTTAATGTCCCTACCTGTTTGAATGTGTCAATGATATATATGATATATATATATATGCAAATGTAAATACAACTGTATGCTCATCTGCATGTCTTAGGCAGGTCTGCAACCCCGCCTTTCACCATTATCACCCAGCACACAGCACTTCCACTGCAGCAAGGTATTCTGGGAAATGACATGCAAATGAGCACACAGTGCCACTTTTTGCTTCAAAAAACATTTTTAACATGGTTCCCTATAGGCTTAAGCTTGCTGCATGGTCACAGCTTTGAGCACAGCCAGGGTTAATGTGCATACCCAGAAAACCCACCCACAGACCTTAATGGGTCTCCCCAGAGTGGGGTTGGTTAACTGGGTATGCAGAGAAGTTAAAGGATGGGGTTTACCATACTGAGTTAAGTTATGGTGAGAAAAAAAGTGACAAAAACCCTCCACAGCAAAGCAAATATGCAAATGTAAATACATACAAAAACTGGGCTGCTGATCTGCATGTCGTAGGCAGGTCTGACCAAACCCGCCTTATTCACCCATCACTAGCACACACCCACTTCCACGGAGCAGCAAGGGATTCTGGGAAATGAACATGCAAATGAGCACACAGTGCAACTTTTGCTTCAAAAACCATTTTTCACATGGTTCCTATAGGCGTGAGCAATATTGAAGCCAGATGTGTTGAAGTTAGAAGTATCCTGGAAAAACGAAGCGGAAGCAGCCATGGGAAGAAAGAAAGGAAAGGGCACGCGGCGAGGGCGGGGCGAACCACCCAGAGAAGGAAAGGATATGAGCATAATATATATGATATAAGTATGTCAGCGACGACGACTAAACCAATGTGATGTGATGTGATGTGTGTGTGTGTACGGAGAGAGGGGGGAGGAGGGAGGGGGCGCGGATAAGCTTGTCTCATCTGTTCACGCATCTTTGCCTTAGGTTCTTCTATTCCTTCTGTCTTCTTTTCGCATCTTCTTCTTTAGTTAGGTCGTGTCTTGTTTACGGGGGGGGCTTAGCATTCAAACCCCTCTTCCTCCTAGTTGGGGTTTGGGGCGGGTGGCGGGGGTGGGGCGTTGTGCGGTGGTCGTGGTGTGTGTGTGTGGTGTAAAAAAATTGGTAGCCCCAATATATTAATAGTGGAAAAACTAAAAAATAGTGACTAAAGTGGTTGATAAAATAGTGAACCATTAGTGAAAAAATGCAAAATGTCTGATTACATATAAACAAAACTAATAAATTAATAATAAAAAGGTATCCACACAAAAAATTCACAACATATAAATAAATTATGTGAAAGTGCAAAAAACGTAAAGGAAAAGAGTCTCCAACCCAGTCCTTTTTAAATACGTCCATAAAAACAGTGTGGGATAAACTTGATTCAAGGCTGTGGGGGTTCTGCGGCTGCTCTACAATAAGGATGACACCACATCCAAAATTACCCTGGAAAAAAAGAGAGATGAAGGGATGAGCGCACGCCCATAGCTAATAATGTTGATTAATAATAAACAAAGGAAAGGGAGGGGATGGGGGGGCGTAAGAATAACATCACAAAGAGTATAAAATAATGAAACATGTGTGAATAATTCACCACCTCCGGATCTGTACTGCAAACGTCGCCACAGTGCTTTTCACAGGCCTTTGAAAAAAGGTCGCCCTCTGGTTGACAAAGGCGTCAGGGAACCAATTTGCGCAATCACGTCATCAGACGGCTGCGGCATGCGCACGAGCAGCTTTGGAGAGCAAGATTGATTCTGGCAAGCCATTGAATTGAGGAAGGAGGCATTTTCTGACCAACACATGGATGAATTCTCTCGGCAAAATTACACCCCGGTCCGCCTCGTGAAATAATATCATCTTCCATACAGCACTGAGGGAAGCCAAGGGGAATGTGGAGTTATGGAAGTACCGACCGATGGTGGGGAATTATTCACACAATGTTTTAATTGATTTTTAATCTGTGAGTGTTATTATTCCCTCCTCCTCCCATCCTTTTATATTAAATAAACGTATTATGCTATGGGGCGTTGCGCTCTCTATCTTTTTCTCATGATATCAGTTATATATATATATATCCCCTGATTGAAATCCGGCAAGACAGAAAGAAAGAAACACGCGTAGGGATTTCTGGCAGTGAAGCCTACGGTGGTCGGGAAGCTCCAAGCACCAGCGTGAGGACGCAGAGACGGGGTAAAAGTCCTTTCTGGGTCCCGGTGCGCCACGGACGGAGAGGGAATGGCGGGCCACGTACAACTAAGCACGCACAAAGGAGAAGTAAAGACTCCTTTATCTCTGAGACAACGGCTGATACAGACACAAGATCCGAATCTTTAAAAGGGACTTTGAAGTACACAAGAGGTGATCGGGAGGTCTTCAGTTGGTGCATGGGCCCCTGGGTCCCTAATATGCCTGATTATCAACAAATTGTAAGGTGCATTGTTCTTGATTCGTGAGTATTAAAATTCCTTTTGATTTTAAACAAGTATCGGGGCTTCTTTTTTCTTTTTTTTTTCTTTTTTCTTTTTTTTCTTTTTTTCTGAATGAGGTGTGTCGGGAGTTTAGTGAGCCCACGAAGAAGCAGCCTAAACTTTTGTGATTCTTTTATCAAGGACAATACGAGGACTTACGTATTCTTATCGCCAGTGATCATACACAAATTGGATATTGCATCATTTTTGCAATTTTTTTCTTATCTGTATCATTGATTTTTTGCGCTTATGGTCCACATGTTATGGATATTACTTTATTACATTTAGGTTTAGTTGGTCCTTTGAGACTTATAGTCGATTTGTGAATTGACAACACAATTCATTTGTTTTGTTAGTTGTTTTTTATTTTTTTTTTTGATATATGTTGATTCATTTTTTTCAAACCATTTAATTGTTTATTTGTATGTATCACTTTTCATTTTTTTTTTTAGTATATATTGTTTGATAATGTTATTTGGGCAGTTTTATGACTGTTCATGACCTTTTAGATTGATATTATCTGTTGTATTGTAACTGGTGCACAAAACACGCTCACATAGACAGCACTGCAGCAATTTGGAGTGTATTTGGTGAGTGAAGGGCGCTTGTGACAATTCTATATTTGCGTTATTATATATATATATATATACTTCTATATATAGTATATATATATATATATATAATATCTATATGTATATAATATGAAAAGCAATACGATACCGTTGGAAACCGGAAAATCAGCAGGCAGCACTCCAGAATTGAACAAAACAAGTGTATGGGAAAAAATAAACACAAAACCAACGTTTCAGGTCCACGAACTGGGAAGCGATTGGTCAAGGGTGTGCCAGGAGTTACAGGACAGGAAGGTGAACACATATATATATACCCCTAGAATAGCTCACAGATAACAGGTGATGCAATTCAAAGTGGATGTGCACAGCGTGATTGTCAGCCTGCAGTGGCTGACCTTGGGAACCTCAATGTGAGCACTCAGTACAAAAGGTACTTTAATAGCTCAATAGGAAATATAGTGGAAAGCACTGCATGGGGAGTTTAAAGTTCACAACTGGAGAAAAAGAAGAGAGGGGCGTCAGTTGACGATGGTGTTTAAGGAGCATAGACCAAAGGTAGAGAGGGGAGCGGATGTGGGTGGCAGAAGCCATAGAGCTGAACTGTGGCCAGGTCCCTATTCCCATTGGTGCAGTGTCACTTATGTGGCAAACAGAAAAAAGCCGCCCAACCACAAATTGCGAGATGAGGCCCAGCGGTCAGACATGCACTGTCATACAAAAAGCATGACCTATTCCAACCCGTTGGCTAATGCAAAATATAAATATAATGTTAAAATGGGACGATGAGGAAGGCTGTTTGGTCATCTGGACCTAGTATCAAATTGTGGCTTGTTCCGTGGACCCGGCACGTAGTGGCCATATATAACCGCCCTGGCATAAAGCTGTGGCACGAAAAGAAGAAGGTCACAAGGCCACATTGTAATGGATATATAAGTGAGCCTGGTTATGGCTCTTATGACATTACCGATAAAGCGGCCTAACCACCTAACAAGGCAAAACATGGAATAATCGTTAATGCAAAAATATGCATCAATTCCAAGACGAGCACTCTAGGGTACCTCAAGTCCATGTCAATCACTAACCGAAAAATTGAGGGTGAGGGAAGCACTTTTGGGTGGGAGCGGGGAAACAGGAAAAAACTGAATAGCATACGCATAAAAGGGGAAGGAGCAGGGAGAAACGTCGGGGGGAACAAGAACAGAAGAAAATAAACGGGAAAACCGAAAATAACGAATAGAAGAAATAAGTATAACTATTGGATATGAAGAGGCCGAAAAACCAGCAGATAAGCTCCGGCCGCCAGCTGTGTGAAATTCTCAGTCAGACAAGCCATACTCTTTGGGGGATGTGCTGTAAAATCACCCTGATTGACAAGCAGCATAGGGCTCATAGAAAAGCAATGAGAGCCTATAAGAAAGGCGATCAGAGCATGTATATAAGAAATATATAAGAAAACACATAGCTGTGGTAAATACATGTATGCAGAATTAGGCGCGTATAGAGGGTTAGGTTGAGAGAAACCAGGTAAACAGGAGGTGCAATCATGCCAGTATGATAAGCAAAGGGGAAAAGTGCAATAAGGGGAAAAAAGAGCATTGGGTGTTCCCCCCTTCAGGTGTGAATACTCAGTCAGCGCTGTCATGCTCCTCTGGGATATAAAATCATCCGATTACAAGCAGCTAGACATAGACAGGCAACAAAGCATATACAAGAAAAAATCTAGTTTGGTCAAACAAGTTATGGGATATAACATCTCTAGAAGTCAATGAAGAACCCTTCCGGCTGGTTAAAGGAAACACTTAATTGAAGGTTTAATCAGAACAACACGTGGGACCCTGAGTGTGTCCAAGGTGGATATTCTGCTTCCCATGGTGCAGGGTCAGGGAAAAGGAGTAGCCAGTAACAAAGGAGAGAATTTGGGGAACGGGTGGGATCCCTGCCATGGACGCTGGGGGAGTAGGCGATTACATTCGCGTGCCAAGCTATGCTTTTTCTCTTTGAAATGGCGAGCCATGGTTGCTGATGTAAGATCCTCCTTGTCATCATTGTATCTGCCACATAGAAGCCTTTTCTGATTGCCGACCTGGTCAGACAGACTGAGGAAAGTCCTCTGATTGAGATACTAGCAATGAGTGTTCGCGGACCTGTTTTCTCCAACGTGAAGGATAGTTCCGCTAACACGGTCACTATTAATAAAGTAGCATCAAACCCACGAACACCTACGCATCACAGTTCCGGAACCACTTTTGATCCTTACACCGAACGATTTTCCTCTGAGTAGTCGGGCATCGATGTGGATATAAAGTCTTGCCAAGAATAACCTCCTGTCATTGACAATTAACGCAATCCGCGGGAAATTTGGGTAAACTCCTGTGGCCTACCAAGCCAGGACTGTGTCTTGACAGCAACGGGGAATTAGCGCGGTGGAGAGAGGCCTTTAGGGAGTTTTTTTTTTTTTTTTTGTTTTTCGCATTGCATAGCCGTTTTTTAGAAGAAACATAGCGGCTTTCTCCGCCATGTGGTCAATGGACAGCGAACCTCGTGGCGGCGAACCCGTTCTAGCCGGACCATTGCCAGTCGACCGACTGTTGGGTCGAGCTTCAAGGGAGTCCATGAGCAAGGGAGCAAAAAAGAATTGGACGCTAGCTGTCACCGACCACAGCTATGATTTTTAATATGTTTGAACTGGCCGGACCGAGTCCCACGACACTTTAGCCTTTAGCGTCAAAGCCTTCTTGGAGATTTGTAGCTATTAGCGGATACTGTGGTTTGGCAGGCATCCAATCAGATTATTAGAGAGCGCGACTCGAGGTATTCCCATGACTTCATTGCGAACATATTTCAATGGCGAGCTCCGACTGTCTATGCGCTCACGCAGCTGGTCTCCTCGGTTTTATGCGGCCATAACATTGAAAATCTCCATAGACTCTATGCGAGCCCCTCAATGTGCGACCTATGGGACAGAGCTGCCACATGGGGGTTTTTTTAAAAGATGGGAAGGGGAACAAAGGGCAATATCATACAAACAGTAACCCTTTCCCTCCTGACATTTGATCCCATCCTAGATGGCTGGTGTGTACACACTGTAACGGTAAAAACACATGTAACCAGCGAAATACATTCAACCAAAAGGAGGGAACACATATTGTACTGAGGCAGGGGCACATTAAAAACACATATAAGAGTATACAGTTAACCCCTTCGCCCTCCCACAATGCGGGTAGGGGTGGCCAGCTGGAGTGTAACCCGCTTTATACCGCGGCCAGCCCCCCCTCCCTCGTCACAGTAATTCATTCCACATTGTAACGGCTCTTATGTAAATAACTCTTTCCTTTGTTTCTGGTTAAAATCCCATTCTACAAACATAAGAGTATGACAAGGTGCCCTTTACGTGTCTTGGGATGAATAGTTCTTTTTGAAAGCTCCTCTGTACTGTCCCCGTAATATTTTGTATATACAGTTAAGTAAAATATACTGTCATTAGACGCCCTCATTCTAAGGGTAAATAAATCTAATTTAGCGATTTATACTCTCAGATGATTAGATGCCCATCCGACCGTATACTTTGGTGGCTTTCTCTGCACTATATCAAGGTCCATTAATGTTTTTGCTAAGGAGTGGTGCCCCAAAATTGTATTCCAAATTCAAGGTGTTGTCGTATAATGCTTTATAAAGTGGCATCATTAGTGTTATTCGTTACATCCAATTGGTGGTAATGCAATAAAGATCTTGTTTGCCTTCACAATCTACTGCATGAATTAGGGGCATTGATAAGTCCTAGTATACAAGCACTCCTACATCCTTCTTCAAATCAAGGATCCAGCAATTATCCCCATTTAATTTGTAATCACGGATTATATTCTTGTTTGTCAAATGCATAACTTACTTTATCTGTATTAAACCTCATATGCCTATTTAGCTGCCCAAGTTTCAAGTCTCTCCAAGTCAGGTCTTCTCGAGAGGGAAATTACATCTGCCCTCTGATTACTACCTTACACAATTTAGTGATCATCAGCAAAGAGGGAGCCGTGTCGTCTATGCCAACCCAACGTCATAAAAAAGCAGTTTTTAAAATGAAGGGGTCTCAGTACGATCATCAAGGTACTTCATGTCACAATGTTAGTAAAACCGGAAAAAGTTCCATTATGACATCTCTCTTGTCTATCCCTAACAGTTTTAAATCCAGGTCTGGATATATTTTTTTAATGGTCCAATTTGCTTATTTTGCTACACTACTATTGTGTGTTGAAAAGCCCTCTGCCCAACAATCATAGTACAACATCAACTGCCAGTACCCTGTTCTTAAATCCTACTTACCTCTCAAACAAACAAATAGGTCAGTTGGCATGATCATCCTTCTAGATCTCTGATGAATATTACATCATTTGTTTTATTTAGTATTCCTTGAATATTATTCCTGTATTGAAACTTCGTAGCTTCCCCACAATTGAAGTCATGCAGTACAGGTCTGGTAATTCCCGGTTGTGATCAGACTCCTATTTACTATAGCACCTATCAGACCTGTACGCCTAATCTTGTCCGGCTATGAGCCTGTCGGCAAAATGCGCCTCCAGTCCTTCAATATTAAATGTAATGAGCGACCTTGGCCCCCTCCTAATGAAACTGCTTTAAACTCCTTAAACTAACTCGCGACCCCTCCCTTTTCCCGTGTTCGAGCAGCTCGGCGAGCATTCGGAACTGATTACAAGCCGCGTATGTATTTCGGTTTCTCCCCCCCCCCAATACCCCTTATTCAATCGGTGCCCGCAACTTCTGATTTCAATGCTTGTTTCGATTTAAAACACGCGTTCGATCATGTTTGCGTCCCCCCCCCCCCCCCACGGCCATGTAGACAAATTGAATTTTAGCGTGTTCGGCATTAACCGTGACCGTTGCTGAAACTAAGTGGGACAATCGCAATTTTTTTTAAGCCACACATCCACAATAGCAACCAACTTCACACCCCTGTCACGTGACAACATGGGGCCTGCAATCGGCTGAGCTGCACTGCCCACCATGCGCAAATTCCATTAATAAACGCCCACTCTAATGCCCTGACACATTTCATTACATGTCATGACAGAAACTAATGTTCACGTTCCCCAGTAGTAGAATACAAATCATTTAATAATAGACTTCCAGCTTACCGTTTTCACATGACTGCCTTGGTTTAAGGTGAATGTTTATTAAAAAAAATTCTAAATGCCTTTATGAAAAGCCAGGACCTACAGAGTATGTTTGAAGTACTTTATTGCCTACAAGTTTGATTTTTTCTATTTTCGCTCCCGGTGCGGTGACACGGGCCCGTACAGCAACATTACTAGATTGAGCTGGTCAGACGATACTGGTATGGAACTTAAAGAACAACAAAATCTGTGCAGGGTATTACTTTCCCCCCCCCCCCCCCCTCTTCCCCCCAGTAAATGTTCCGCAAACTCCAGGTACACTCCTGATATAATTAAGAAGCAGACTTTCCGTTGTCTTTCAGGCACTAATCCCCGCCACATGTGCCCCATCCTACCCCCCCCCGGCTCCAGCGTCCCAGAACTTGTAACGTCCGCGGTTAGGCGAAGACCCTACCGTATAACACAACACAACACCCCCCCCCACCTCCCTCTGCCCCCTCCCCCCCCCCCCACCCACGAGCACCACCTTCAAGAAAATGTGCCGTCGGCATCCTGCTACAAATGTCATAATAAGATACCCTCCCCCACCGTTGGAGGAAATAGGCTGTGATGCCTGCAACGCCCTATCCCCCCCCATGCGACCAACGACATAAGCCCTCGCAAACACGCCCCCCTCCCCTCCTTCTATTGTCCGCCTGTGAAAACCCGTCATATTGAGCTTCACCGCCTTTACTCCCCAACACAAACAACAACACCCCCTCCCCCCTCCACAGAGTGTAATACGCTTACCATATGGCCTTCCAAAGCTGCCCCCCCCACATACACACACTTTAGTAGTGAATCAATCATTAATAATTGTTTTGAGACTTATTAGGTAATGAATCATACAACAATGCAAAACATACAAAAATACAATAATCATGTAAAGATGTCTTTCCTTGGCTATGGTTGCATTTGATTATGGTATTGCTTGTTGAGATACAGACTACTAAAATAAAACACCGAAATATGATTAACAAAACAAATAATATATATTTTTGGGGCGGTCTGATATATTTAAACGCCCCCACAAGGGGGGCGGACACGTTCTGTGTGCGATATTGTTCTTTAGAATTTTATTGGGTCAATGAACACACAAAATGTTGGGTTATTATGAGAATCAAACAAACTTTACTTTTTGAATTTTGTTGTTTTTGGTTATCGCCATTGAGCTTCTAGACATGATGACATATTCTGAGATTCAAGTTTTACAAAGGCATATAGCTTTTTGGGATTATCACCATGGGCTTGCATACTGTAGCAATTATGGATTATTATGAGTAATCAAACAGTACTGTTGGTTATAATTCACACAATCATTAGCTTTTTCTGAGAGTGGTGGCATACTTGTAGTACTCATGATTTAATTTGGTGGTTGGGGATCAAAACATGTAGAGACCTCTAAATATGTTCTTTGAAACAGATCTTGGACATCATACAGATCAGCACCAGCCTTCACACCCTCCCCCATCCTCCGCCACAACCGCCAGCTCTAAGGATTCAACCTATTATCAACACCTCTGAACAACCATCCATTGTTCCAAGGCTTTGCTTGGTGGTTGATTAATCTTCCCGAGCCTGCTCTCCGTTTCTGCGCCTGCGTGTAGTCTCTCTTTGTTGGACCGGGACCTTGTTGATATTGAATGCCGCAGTGTGATAACCGTCACCATTCATTTGAACTTAGTTTCAAAGTTTAAAAAATATATACTGTACGTATGGAACTTACAGACGACTACACAGCTCACACCCCCTCCCCCTCACACACACGGCCTAAGGATTCAAACTCTTTCAACACCTGGCTGACAAACCCATGCCTAACACATGCGCACGTGTGAAAGCTAAGCACTTAATAACTTGCCTTCTTTCAACTACAACACTCATCCCCCCCCCCACCATAGTAATAAGATAACTGTGTGGTGAGAATACGCTGCGGACACACTTTTATTTAGAAAAGCCAGTTTGTAGGCAGATACCTGGATCGCCGCTCCTCCACCTTCTGCATGCTGCATGCGTTTGCCTTCCCAGCGTGGTTCATGCCGCGGCTGACGGGGGCCTGATCTGTTAAATTGATATTGATTCAGGATTTAATAGGCTTGCAATGCTTAGCCGTGTCCACCAGATGGCATAATCATGAATTGTAATGCAGTTATATAATATATATAATGTAGAACAACAACCCCTTAATAAGCCCTAACCATTACAGACTGTACACCTATACAGTACTTATAGCCCTACATAAATGATACTCTGTATTGCCGCGTCCCGCCCGCCGGCCCGAGAGCCTCTGTTTTTTTGCAGCAGAGAGAGCAGTCCTTGTGACTCTACTCTATGACGAGCAACCACATCGCTCACATGTGAAAAATCATTTAAAATAATTTGTATATGATATGTGTAGATGTGCCAGTTAATACCGCTACGGTCATGAAGGGGTTAAGCCTCCAGCGTAACCGCAAGCCCTAAACAAGCACGCTTTCAGGCTAATACCCCATTCACGTCAACCACCGCCACCCACATAAAAAAAAAATACACAAAACAGCACCCACGCACCAAAAAATAAATAAATAAATCTAACAATAAATAAATAATGACAATAAAAGACATTTGAATACATTTGTATTGATTGTAGTTTGCTTGCATGGAGAGGGTCTCCGAGCTGAACTGGTTGGTTTTCGGTCGGGGACCCCCTGCTCCCCGAGACTACAGCCCCATTAGGGGTTATGCCGGTATCCTCTGCCTTGGTTTAACAGAGCCGGCTCCCCCACGCAGAAGGTCGAAGCCTGTAAACCCAAGACAGCAGCATGTGTGATGAGAGTGATCCCGGGCACCCCCTAAAGGGGCCTGTATTCGCGGGAGCAGGGGTCGCCCAAGACATGAAACGTGCGGTCTGCTCGGCGGACCTCCGTGCACATGTACTACACTATCATACACACAAATACAGTATACAGTATAAATAAACATCGTTCTTTACCTTAGCGTCATGCGCTATACGGTAAAGAAGCAGCATTATCTGTATTTTAATAATATGTGTACAGTGAGCGGGGGTTTCACTGAGCCAAAATTAATGCCAGGGACACTATACCATGCACTGCCTCTGCTCATATTATTTAAAAATACAGAAATGCTGCTTCATTACCATAGCGGATAGCCGCTAAGGCAATGAAGGGGTTAACCCACCGTGCCCGCTTTATTGTGTGTAGTGGGGATGGGTGAGGGGGTATTTGGCCCTTGGTGTGAGTTTAGGACTTGCGGGGGGTTGCGGGTGCACTTAACCCCTTCACGACCGTAGCAGTTAATACCGCTACGGTCATGAAGGGGTTAAGCCCTCCCGCTACTCCCCCGCAAGCCCTAAACAAGCACCGTTGGGGCTAACACCCCATTCACCCACCCCCGCTACCCACAATAAAAAAAATACACACACAGCAGCCGCCAAAAAATAAATAAATAAATCTAAATAAATAAATAAATACAAGAAGAGAAATAAATATATACTGTATATATATACTGGATATATATACAGTATATATATAATAACAATCCCTATACATATACAGTATATACTGTGTATATATATACACTGTATACACACATATATAATATATGTAGAATGGTTATCAAAATCATACTGTCCTACAGATAACGCTTCTCTATACAGACAATAATAATAATCCATTTAATAATCCTAACTGATTTTACAATATAAAACATAACATTCCAATCCACACAGTACATTGCATTTACATTGTATAAATGATGCATAAAATCTATGCACCATATACATTCTGCAAATGAATGTTAACAATATAATTGCAAGCTACTCTACCAGTAAATACAAACGCTTCCAAACAAGTCAACTATTTTAACCAATCAAGTAAACCAAAATCAATATATACTGTAAGTACCAACCAGAAAACACAATTTAAAACCAAAGCTAACCCTTACAATACCAAGGATTACATCTATCTAATTGTAAAAAACCTTATACTTTATACACAGCATTGCAATAAACAAAATACATGATGAACAATACAGTACATTCCCTGTATCTCCCTGCCTTCAGTGTAATCTGTTTAAAGCCCCCTCCCCCCTAATGTTTCTGTTAAACAGATTACACTGAAGGGAGAGAGATTTTACAGAAACACACATTAGGGGGGAGGGGGCTTTAAACAGATTACACTGAAGGCAGAGAGATGTTTCTGTTACCAGTAAATCTCCCTCCCTGCATTGCTAACCACCCTCACCCCCTACCCACATACCGTTACCCCCCCCATCCTGGCCATGGCCCCTCCGCTCTGCAAAACAGACACAAAAATTAAAACATACAAAGTAATGTCCCCTAACCCCTTAATCACCATAGCGGTTATTAACCGCTACAGTCATGAAGGGGTTAACCCACCCTCACCCACCACTTGGGATGCCTACATACCCTCCCACACTAACCCCCCCCCCCGTGAGGCCTAACCACCCAGTCAGTACCCACAAGGAAGGCCTACCCACATACCGTTGGGGAAACACCCCACCCCCAGTACCCACAATAAAAACAGTGCAATGACCCACAATAAACAGCATTATATTTATTAAATACATTACCCACCCCCTGTGCCCCCCCATAAATACAAGATTTATCCTTTTACATACAGGGTTCATAACGCAGTCCCACGCTAGTCCCCGGTGGGCTGGCAGGGCACCTGGACAGACCTAAAGTTTACCAGCAGCATTCCACAGGTTCTGGAGGCCTGCTGGTGGATCCTGCCAGCACCATGGCCCTCAGGTGGTCCCCTTGGGTCACCGTGGGCCACAATTGGGTCCCCACGGTAGGCCCAAGTATGTCTGGGAGCCCCGGGTCAAACCCACAGGTGTCTGCGGGGCCTCGGGTGGTTCCCATGGGGGTCTGGGGAACTCACGGGTGCTCACTACGGGTCCGCAGTGCCCCCACAGAAGTGGGACCACACATCGTCATGCCCGCAGACTACGGGTCGGAGGTGCCCCCACAGAAGTGGGACCACACATCGTCATCCCTGCATTTGTCACCCGTGGAACCACCAGCCTGCTACCCTTTAGGATACCCGAGGATACCCACAGGTGGTCTCCATAGGCCCCACGCAAAACCACGGAATCAAACCCTGAATGTAAAAAAAATAAACCTGGCCTATACATTCAATACATACACCCTCCCCCCCAACACCTACAGTACAATAATGTGCAAAATAACTATTATCCAGATATGGATAATAGATTAATTGCCCATTATTAAAAACATTAACTAGCATATACAAATAAATAAAGTACTACTGACCTCATCAATACGAAGTGTCCGTTGCCAGCAAAATCCTTGTCTTGTCCACAACATACATAGCAAATACAAAGCCAATACATTGCAATTACATTCAGATATCAATTAACCCCTTAAACACCTTATCAGATAATAACCGCAAAGGTGATTAAGGGGTTAAGCCACACAGGCCCGATACCCACCCTTCACCCATGAATTTGTACTGTGGCTTCAACATGCAACTATATATATATATATATATATATATACTGTATATATATACAGAGAGACAGAGAGAAAGAGAGAGAGATATATACAGTATATATATATATATATATATATATATATATATATATATACACACGTTATATACACACCCATGATAAACCAATATACAGTACAAATAAATGTAGAAGGGTTATCAAAAGCACTGTCCTACAACCAAACACTTCTCCATACATACACACTAAATTAAAATCAATTTCCTTTAATATTCATAACTGATCTCTCAATCTAAATCATCACTAAACCTCTGAAAAGCCATTAAACAACTTACATTCCAATATAAATGATGCCTAAATGATGCATAAATAAATATAGTATGCACCATACAGTATACATTCTGCAAATTAATCAAAGCAAGTAAACAAAAATCAATTAGCAATCATTATTTACATCCCTAAACAATTCACACTCCCATCAAGAACAATGAAACCATTAACAAATTCACGCCTAGAGCAGAACAATTAAGCCTTTGAAAAAATATACAACCAAGCCTATCCCTGACCTTCCTCAAACACACAATACAATACCAAGGAATACATCTATCTAATTTTAAAATACTTTAAACTCACAATAAAGCATACTGTAGCAGCATATACAAAATAATTTAAAACACATCTAATTCAGCTTTTAAAACAACGTCATTTCTTACCCTGTACTGTACTGTATGTATATATCTCTCTAGACATATATACATACATACATACAGTGGCAAGAAATGATATACCACAAAAAAAAAATACACATGTTTGTTAAAAAACCTTTTGAAAAAATTAACAAGTTAAATAAAATACATTTCTTTACTGTAGTTCACTTACCATTACTTGCCCCCACCGACTCCCGTTGCGCAGCTTACTCACGAACCAATCCACGATCAGGAACCCATAAAATAATAAACCAGAAAATAATAAACATTAAACTAAAAATCCAAACCAATCCACGGGTCTTCTATCTGTAATCCATCTTCATCTGTGTTCTTCTTTCTTCTATCTCCTTCCAGCGGGGCAGGGTCTTCTCCCCGTCTGCGGCCATGCCCTGGTCTTCTTTCTTTCCCGGAGGTCCTTCCTCCGCGGCGTCTGGCTTCAAAATGAGACGACATAGGCTTTTAAAGGCCTATGACGTCACATTTTGCGTCATAGTTCCCACGGTCCTGATTGGGCCGTGAAAACCATGTGTTTTGGCCGACAAAAAAAAATGATGACGTCACTTAAAGGGAATGAAAGCACAGCCAATCAGAATGGCTTTGCTTCAATTGCCTTTAAGATGACGTCATGAAAAGGCACATGGCCGCCCTCACATGGTATGGTAGCCAATCAGAGCGTGGGAAATAATCTTAGGTGTTTAAGGGGTTAATTGATATCTGAATGTAATTGCAATGTATTGGCTTTTGATTTTTGTTTACTTGGTTGTAGGGCAGTATGCTTTTGATAACCCTTCTACATTTATTTGTACTGTATATTGGTTTATCATGGGTGTGTATATAACGTGTGTATATATATATATATATATATATATATATATATATATATATATATATATAAACAAAGAATAGACTGCGCTCCTCAGGTGTAAGCTCAGACCAAATCCCAATTGGTTATATTAAGTGAATATAGCAAAGGTGATTGGCAAAGGTGGTGCAACAATATTATGGATGATTGATTCACACTAATAAAAAAATATAAAAAAATACATACAATATGTTATAATAAAATGCTGAGTGCCAATGTTTAAAAAGCTGCTCTGAACACAAATATATGCTAATACTAATATATAAAAAAAAAAAAAAAAAAAAGTAAATGTCGATGGTAAAGACTTCTGCACAAATGAATCCCTCCTGGATGATATTCAATGGATGATAATTGAAAAAATGTATATATAAAAAAATGACACTGAATGTGTCAAAAAATGAAAAAATGAAAATGAAAAAAATATATATAAAAAATAAAAATATATCAACCAAACCAAGGGTCCATGCTAGGTTCTGGCTGCTCTCATCATCTCATACAGCTTCTTTTTTAGAGATGGTGAGTCAACAAGAGGCATTAGAGAAAAAAGAAAAAACATATCCTCTTTGGAGCCACATACCGCCATCGACAACACCACGCAGATAACGAGATACCGAGGAAGAAGAGGAGGGAAACAACAGCAAAGAAAGGAGACAAGCAGACTGAGACTTTTGACGCCAGAGAGTCACGGTATTTTCAATCTGTCCAGTTTTGTATTATCAGCACATCATGTGTCTCTACTGGCCAAGGGTTTATCATTTGCACCTAGTAGCACACCAAATAAGTTTAATTTATTTGTTGACCTGAATAGATATATTAGAAAGGTCACTCTCATGAGACATTTTGCTATCAAAAGCAAAGAAAAAGAAGTGGTATTCAATACACAGGAATTAAATTGTATAAGAGCCATGACATCTCAGATATCCATGCAGTCACAACATCTGGTGGAACAAACATCAACCAATATAAACCCAGAAGTTACGGACACACAAACTGAGTTAGATTTCAATCTATTTACTCAACATTCTGTACATATTCCAGATACACTATCAGTCTTGGCAATTGAAGAGTCCATGGCAGAAACAGTTCCTCAGATCTTACATTCCCCCTTTGTCTCAAGATCCACTTTTTTTCCTTACTTGTCTAAAGGAGGATTTATAGACACATTTTATACTTTAGTCTTACGTGACTTTGAAATACTCTGTGAAGATACACCTACACTAAAACGTAAAAATCTACATCAAAATGAACAACAAGCTTTAGACGAACTAAGTAAAAATAAGGATGTAGTTATCAGACAGGCAGACAAAGGGGGTGGGATAGTCTTGCAGAATAAGGATGTATACATATTTGAAGCCAAACGTCAACTAGACAATGAAACCTTTTATATCAAGTTAAAAGAGGACCCTTTAATTGAATTTCAAACACAATTTAAGGCATTATTGCTAAATGCTCAGGCACAAAATGTAATTAGTAAATCAGAATTTGATTTCCTATTCAAACGTCATCCACGGACTCCGGTTTTTTTTCATGCTGCACTAGGATCGGGCGCTTTCTTTTCTTGTTGTTCACAGATTTCTGGGAGTTCGTTGGTCCTTGATGAGAGCAGCCAGATCCTAGCATGGACCCTTGGTTTGGTTGATATATTTTTACATTTTTCATATTTTTTCATTTTTATTTTTATTTTTGACACACTTAGTGTCATTCTTGCTGTATTTTTCCATTCATCATTTATTTAGTATCATCCAGGAGGGATTCATTAGTGCAGTAGTCATAACTACCAACACATGCCATTTTATTATATTTGTATTGTTCACTGGCATATATTTGTGTTCACAGCAGCTTTTTAAACATTGGCACTCAGCATTTTATTATAACATATTGCATGTATTTTTATTAGTGTGAGTCAATCATCCATATTATTGTTGCATTCACCCTTGCCATTCACCTTTGCAATATCTACTTAATACAATCATTTGGTAATCAGTCTGAGTTTACACCTGAGGAGCGCAGTCTATTCTTTGTTATATATATATATATATATATATATATATATATATATATATATATGCAATTCCTGATTTTGAACAGATGTAAGCGGTTGGATGTTGACAGGGACCTGCACAGAATTTGCTCCTACTGTACCAGTATCATCCACAACTGGGGAATGAAGAACTGATGACTCTGTAGAAAAAGTAGCAGCATGTAAAGATCCATCCTCAGATGGGGTAAAGTGGAATTGTTGTTCTCTTGCAGTAATTTGCAACTGATTTGCTTGGCTTAGATTCACAACTATTGCTTGTAATGTCCTGTATACATTTTGGATTTCTTTAGGAACTTGGATGATGACTCTTTCAATTTGTGACATTTGTGATATTGACCTTTCCTGCAGTGATATCATCCTTTCAAGCACTGACATCATTTCTGAATGGCGACAATTTTCTTCACCCAAGATTCTTTCTTCAGAAGCTGCAATAGCTGAGTAGGTGTCACGAGCAGGAGGACTTGAATGCTGGGTTAATCCAGGAGTGGGAACATCTTCATGGTCACTTGGGTGAATTTGTCCTTGAGTGGCAACATCTGGTTCTACAAATAAAGAAAGACATTATGAACTGCCATGGAACTTTCACTTGTTTTTCAATATAATGAGAGTTGTTATCACAGTGTAACACATAACATGTTTTCATAATTTTTAATTTGTGTCAAATTAAAAGTTTATGCTTGAAGTAACAATGATGTTTCGACTCAGTGTGAAAGAAGAATGAATGAAAGGTTGTTGTAACCTCCCAACTCCTAGCTGATAGTTTACAACACACAATACATGTTGTCAGGAAACACTAAATCTTCTGTGACAATAACTGATGTGAAGTTAATTACATGTGAAAGGCATTTATTTGGCATGGCAAATTAACATCTACAAATGTACACATTAGATGTGCTGCACCTCATACACTCACCTTCCATGCTTGATGATGAGCTGGATGAGCCAGGTGATGAGACATGTTCAGTGTCAGGTGACACATGAGCTTCAGGAGCAACTATATAGAAGAATAACATAAGAATTTTATTGACATGTGTACATAATTAACATTAAGTTTGTGTAGTGGGAGTATTAATGGCTAAATATCAGCATCACATAAGGAAATCACAATATGTTTCTGGCAAGCTGTACATTATCCATCTTATCATCAATGTACATGTGAACCTAATTGGCACATTTATTGTAAAAACCATACAACATACAATGTTCATGCAGGAATGCGTTGTAAAATTAAGTGTTCTGTTGGACATACACTGCATATGTTGTGTAGTCATATAACAATAATAATGTACATCACTACCATGACAGCAAAGTTGACTCTGCTTATAATTCAGTACCTAATTGTGGAAATGTGAATGAATGTTTTTAGTGATCTGTGTGAACATTTAAGAGAAGCAGGTGTAGCGCTCAATGTGGCTGACACTCATCAACACATGCAGTGTGTCGCTCACAGATGCTACTGGTGTGATAATGTGGCATATCTATAAGGTTAAAAGAAGATATGAGTGAACAAATGACTAACGTATGTTTTCATATATAGTGGTCTGGTGGGTGAAAGTCTTCATAGAATTACCATTTCAAATGAATGTGATGAACTTCTGTTCACCTTGTCAGCTTCTAACAACTGTAGTCCCTCCCCCAAGATGTAACAGCACCCTGACCTTTTATTTGTTTCTACCACCTGTAAGGCGTCCCACAAGACTTGACCGTAACATGACCCTGTGATCTGGCTCGGTGCCCAACCCCACCCCCTGTGTTCTTCTCTATGCTGTGATTACATATTAATTGCCGCTGGTTTCACACACCGGTACATGAGCGAAATAAAAATCTGAAGTGAGCTACATATGAACACAATTATATACCATATGGTACATGTTCCTATTTATGCTCTCAGTATACTACATGAAGCGAAAAAAGAGCTTTAATTAAACATAATGAAATGGGTTTGTGCAAATGATGAATGTTGGCCTTTGTATGCACTATCTTCCATGCAAGACTTGATGAGGCAGTAATGGCCTGTTTATAGGTGTAACATAGATTCTCACTAATTTATATATATATATATATATATATATATATATATATATGCAAATATAGCTGTATGCTCATCTGCATGTCTTAGGCAGGTCTGCAAATAAAAGCATTTCGTTAGCCACAGAACGGTATCATCTATTTATTTATTTTTTGATTATTGAAGCTCGGCTAACACGGTACTGATACCATATAGAAACAGTCACAGTATATATATACTGTGACTGTTTCTATATAAAATCTTGGATTCCGTTACAATCTTTTTACAGCAACAATAGTATTGCTACATTTCTTTAGCATTGGAAAAATACCCTCCAAATTTGCCTAACCATACCTAATCTTTCTAATCTTAATTACAGTGAAATGTAATGTTTCTACTGTTTGAAAACCCGATTTAGAGAAATAAATAGACACCTGTCCTGTCCTAATCTGAACAGAGAAACTTTAATAACTTTAATTAAAAAAAAAAAAAAAAAAACAACGCTAAAATGTCGAGATTGTATTCTGGTAAAATGGTAAAATGGTAAAAGGTGCCTTTTTATGTGCAATCTAGAACTAAAAATTAAAAAAAATAAAAACACATCTAAAATACTCCCTATCTTGCAATTAAAAATCTAAATTGTCTACGTAGAAAAAACTGTGCGTGGTTCTTTTAAAAATTCTACAGTGATACTGTCTGTGAGCAGTCTCACTACTTTCTAATTTCTGACATTGCCTAAAGACCTTGGCATTAATCTGTGTGTACGGCCAATTGTCTGTACGTTTTGTCAAACACAATTGAAAAGAAATATCTTCGTACTTTCTGAATAAGAACAAAATGTTCAGTTTCTACATGTACAATTTTAAGATTAATCTACTCTCTACACTGAGAGAAAAACTGGGAATTTAAACCAAAATTATTTTTCTAAAATATACTGTACTATGTCACTAGGTATATTTTTCTTAACCTTATTAATTCTTAAATCCTTCAATGAGACTTTTTAGATTGATATGATATTGTACTCAATAATCATGGAAACATTAGTTCACAAACGCTGTTATTTTCCTTCTAAATATTAACCAAATAATTATATGTGATCACAAGCAAAAAAAAACAAAACATCTTATAATTCACATCTCAGATGATAATGTGAGCAAGGATCGCACCATCTCGCGCAGAAACAAACCCCAAAAATGATTACTTCATAACAGCTAATTTTTTCATTCTTTACACTTGTAACATTTTTATACTGCATTAAAAAAATAATACATGCATTCATTCTAGCCAATTTCTTTCCGGATATTATTGTAGGCTGTTCATAAGAAACATACCACTGAAACAATAGAGAATTAAAACTTAAAGTGCAATTACATGTTTGCAAATGACACTTGTGAATACAATTCAGAGAGGGAGGGGTTGTTTATGCTTTGTGAATAGCAGAGAGCCTTGAATTCATTATTAACATGTAATTTATTCTAACTCCTTGATTGGGAGAAGGAGCGGCTCAGTGAGTAAAGACACTGACTGGTCCTGCGTGTGAAGCAGGGAGCCTGGTTCAATTCCTGGTGTCGGCTCCTTGTGCTCTTGGGCAAGTCACTTTATCTCCCTGTGCCTCAGGCACAAAAATACATAGTTTGCGAGCTCCACGGGGCAGGGGCAGGGGCCTGTGCCTGCAAAATGTCTCTGTAAAACTAGCAGCACTATACAGAAAATGCCTAACTCCTTGATCATTCTTTACACACAGATTTGGAGTGTGCAAAGTGGTCATTTATATCCACTTCTTGATAATATGTTAGGAATTACAAAAATGATTTGACCTGTTTTAGTTCTTCACGAATTAATACAAGCTTTTCTTTGCTTGGCATATAATCTTTGGTTTAGCAACAATTAATAATTGAGTGGTAGGTGGAGTAGTATTGTGGATCATTGCTTGTTCCCTATCCTAATGCAATTGCCTGCATTCTCTTTTCCTGTGATCAGGCATGATACAATAATAACAGGTAAAAAGGTTTATATGGGGTTTTTTT
>WSYH01010836.1:0-22232 GCA_036426205.1 Ascaphus truei
GAAAGCAGGGGTTAACGAAACATATCATTGGTGCAGGGAACCCTGCCATACAACTCCAGGGCAAGGATCCGTGGTAGACCAAGGGATACAGCCAAGCGGCAGCGAAGCTGGCGAGGGGAGTATCCTGTTTCCTTATGCAAATGTCCAATGTCATGGAAAGGATATGGAGTGTTTTTTGGGCATCAGCCAACCTGATGAGGAGGGTCCCTCTTTTGCTATATACAATGTCTAAAGACAAGGCCAGGGAAGAGAGTCCTTTTGGGCGTCGTCCAATTCTAAAGGGACACCTTTTCCCAGTAAAGGGTACCCAGGAAAGCAAATCAAGCGGCCATCGATTGTTTTTAAAGTCCCGGAGGCCGGTAAAACTTTTCATCATGAGAAATCACTTGACTACGGTACATTTTGTTTTGGCAAAGGGGTTAAACCTGCAAACATAATCAGCGATCCTCAAGCATGGGTAATATCTAACATAGAAACTGGTATCACACTGGGACTGGTTTACAGGCTGGACAAGGCTTTCAGACAGAAAACTACCAACCCTCAGCACCACAGGGCGTCCGAGTTTGTGCGGCCGAGCATACTGTCAGGGTTCGGCCTCGCCACACCCGGGTCGGACCACCTGAGGCCTGAGGTGGTTTGTAAAAGCACCGACCTGAAGACCGGCGCAGGCTGATCCGGATTGGCGGCAGTCGTTGTCAAAAACGTAGCAGGACATGAAAGGAGAAGAACAGCGTCGTCGTTGTACAAATCCAGGGTCGGGACAGGAGCTATCAGGATAACCATTGTTCAGGCAAGAGTTTCGGGCAACAGGTAGTCAGGAGAGCCCCACTTCAGCTTAGGATCAGCGGGGTTGGCCTCTGCGCGAGCGACGACCATTGCCCATGGTACTGGTCACAGGAGATGGTATGAGACAGAATAGCACAGACCGCTTTGCTGCACGGGTGCACCGTGC
Source organism: Ascaphus truei (assembly GCA_036426205.1). Lineage (NCBI taxonomy): Eukaryota > Metazoa > Chordata > Amphibia > Anura > Ascaphidae > Ascaphus > Ascaphus truei. Next base: position 953 of record WSYH01010836.1, read on the forward strand.
TACAGCGCAAGAGTCGAGCGTCTGGGGATACTTCTGTAACAGCGCATGAACCAGACAACTGCCTCTCCTATATAGGGAACGATGGCCCCAGTAACAGGAAGCTGAAGATCCCAGGGAAACCTCTGTCTACAGTGCAAGGAATCATGAGACTGGAAGACGTGGGGGATACCTTTGCCTCAGTGCAGTGAAAGCAGGAAGCTGAAGACATAGGGGATACCTTTGCTTCAAGCGCAGGAGAACAAGCGGTGAACTTGAAGGAAGCTGAAGGAGCATGGCGGAACTGGTATCAGCATAGGAGAACAGCTGAGGTCTGTGGCAAAACAGTAGACTCCATTAAGGACTATGCTCAGCAGGAGCATTATGGGAAGACAGTACTTAAAGAAGGCCAGCGGTGCCAATCCCCGGAGGGGGGTGTGAGGTATGCTATCCAATGAATGATCAAGTCTAGTGGGCAACAGACTAATATCAGGCGGCCCAGCTGCAGTAGGATACCCAAAGAGGGGATGGGGGGGGGGGTGGGTGCATTTGCTAATTGAATACAGGGGGGGAGAATGGGAGGGTGGGGATTGGGGCAAACACAGGGTCTATCAGAAGCAAACCTCATGGAAGCTTCATCCAGTGAACGTGCTCGCGGAAACCGGTCTGCAAGGTCGCCACCAGTAAACCGTGATCGATTCCTTCCAGAACAGTCTGAAACCTAATAGATGTAAGAAACTGAATAGAAAAGTATCAATGATATTAAAGAAGTGAGGTGTTATTTATCACTAAATGTTAATGGAGCCCTCAAGCCAGATCACAGAATAGTGGCACACCATTGTGGTTTTTTTAACAGTGTGAGCCAATCCTCAAAAAGGTGTATTACGAATGCCCCAAGAATGTTTATAGAAAGCTTATTCTTTTAAACATATGCTGGCCACCAAAATTGCTCATGAGGTCAATCTGACAAGAATAAAAATATATGACAATGATGGTGTATCAAGGATTCTAATAGGTGTGGGGGCTCGGGTTGCCTGACGTGCAAAATACATTGTGGATAAACAAAAGTTGTTAAGTAGACAAACCAATCGTTTAATACAATAAAAGTTTTTAATTGTAATAAGTAGGTTTGTGGTATATATTCTGCATTGGTCTGTGACTAAAATAGTCGGAAGACAAAACGTCCTCTGAACAAACAGCGTTTTGTTTTAGAACAAGGGGAAACATATTAACAGGGTTCTTCACATGGAGTCCCTGGAGGCACTCAATATAATCACAATATGATCCGAGTAAGCTTGATTTTGATAGGGGATGAGATTGTTGATATGGGCCCCAAGGGTGACCAATCCTCAGTTATTTTCAAGGGACACGTTTTGGATCCATGATTGGGAACCCACACCGAAGGTTAGATGACGAGGTCGACCTAATTTCATTTTTTGCTAAGTGGATTGGTTTTAAGTAGTCTGAGTTCATTGTGAGTTTTTATATTAATGTTGGAATTTTAAAAAAAAAAATTTTTTTGGTATGTCTATTAACTTCTATATTGATAATGTTTATATTTTGATTAGTTACTCAACCATTCATATAGTTTTAATAATGGGTAATTTTAAAGTTTTAGGCTTACTGTTATAATTGAATTATTTTATTATGTAAGTAATGATATAGGGCACTCTCTAATGCTCTTATCTGCCATGCCATGTTATGTTACTTGGAGTATGTTTCAGTGTTTATGTATACAACCAGTAGGGGGAGGTATAGCCTTTGATTAAGCCCCTTAAACTTAACTGAGTATATAAGGCAAACCTTTCACCAGAGCAAACCACACCCCTGACTAAGAGGCCACCCTTGAAACACTGTAGGGTGTTTGCATGGTGTAAAAAAAAAAAAACTAACGACCGGTTAGCTGTTGACGTTTCTGCAGTAGCTGAAACTGTGGGGGAGAGCAGGCTGTAACGGGTTAACATGGTTTGGCCCCGTGCTGGAGTGAGATCATCCCTGCAACCACCGCCAGGGTTTCTCTGCGATGGCCGTGGGGAGTTACATGGTGTGACGCACTAGTGAGAGCGTCACGGGCCAACAGGAACCTCCCATTACCCGGAAAGGCGAGAGCAAGCAGCGGACGCGCTGCAGCAACACTGCTGAGTATCTCCCCCGTGAGGACAACTCTGCATATCTCCCAGCGTCGATCTGTGAACTATCGGCTAATTGCTTATTTTATTTATTCGGAATGTTTGTGAGTGTATTATCCACTATTTGTTTGTTTGTTCTTAATCTAGTAAAAACATTATTGCACACAAGAAGTGTGCGCTTTTCTGTTCTTCTCATCCTATTTTATTCTCATTAAGTACTGGTTAGCACTTCAACTGAGGGAGCGGCACCTTCCTGGAATTTAGTTTTTTGGACTGCTTCTGGCAACAGATTGGACTCTAAGGTTGTATTTAATAACCCTTAGGCACACTCAAGGACATTATAATTCATACTATTGCTTGTTTTTAGCGCCTGTAGCTGAACTGTAATGTTTGTGATTATTAACACACTTATTCACGTAGTTTTGAGTTCTCCAGCTTAGATTACTTTTTATTACAATACGTGTTTGAACCTGGGCAGTTATGATAGGCTCCTCGATCCCAATTTCATGCACGTCATCTGCAAGCACTACCCAAAGCACAATTTCCTCACTGACTGCTCCCTCTGGTGAACCTGAATCCTAAACAGCACAAAAGGGGTGTCGGCCATGGGTTTTCGTGTCACTCCAAATAAAGCGGCAACACCATTATCTGTATTTTGCAACGGACGCACACGTGGTCTGCGTGATTCTGGCGGGAACTCATTTCTTGTGGATCTGTACAGCACATGGTTGTGGTCTACTAGAGTAGGTTGTACCCCAAGTTGTGACGGTGAAGGGGTACCCAGGTCATTAATAAAGGTATTTGGCCCGGCTGGTGCCCCTGAGCCGATTGGGAATTGTAGAGTGTCAGCTCTGCAACCCAGCATAGTGGTAATACTGCAAATGTATTCAAAATACTTGTGTCTCTCCCCCCCAGGATAAGGGGGTTAGAGTAAATGCTATGTATAAGCTATATATGCCATGTACATGCCCAGAGTCATATGTAACAATATGAAAGTTGTCCAGCTCTGCAGCCCACTGCTGTCTGCAAGCCTATAATGCATTAGAAATTAAAGTCGGTGTGTTTCCTTCTAGGAATAAGGGCAACCACACGCATTATTACTAACTAATATTGGACGAGTGTGGTCAGGTTTATGTTATACTCCGAGTGTGCTACCACCAATTACCACCAACTCACTATACTGAGCTACATTGTATACATTTGGTCATGGCTATGTATTAGTTTCGAGTGTTGCAAACCACAATTTCCACATCGTTATAATAAGCTACATTGGATGAGTGCGGTTATGGCTATGCATTAGTTACGAGTGTTGTAACTACAAGTACCACATCGTTAAATTAGCTACATGTATGAGTGCGGTCCGTGGTTATGTATTAACACCCGAGTATTGCACACAATGTTTCACTGCCAAACCCAAAGCGGAAAAAGGGTTCTTTTTAAAACACCAGCTGCTTTTCCACACAGCCCAGACGCAGGGCGCTAACTTAGGTTAGGAGTATGCCAGCGCTGTGAAATTTTGTGTGAATGCTGCTGGAGTCCCAAAGGTAAGCAGCTATGTTTTCTTATTATTAACTTTTATTAAAAGTAGTGAATGAAAGTCCCCTTCTTTTGGTGTGTTAAAATTATGAGAGGAAGGAATTAACATTCAGCACAGGCAGGGCAACGGATACATTGGGGATTCACAAGTACATTATATGCCCGGCCATTCCGCCAGTGATCATGCATAAACTTAAGTCAGGACCTCTAAGACATCATGCTGAGATGACTCCAGTGTCCTAGGAAAGTCCGGACTTAAAAGGGTTACCGCACTTTTAAAGTGTAAGTGAAGGGAATATATGTGAACAGGTTTGCCTGCCAAATGTCCAGATGTCTGGGAACCAGCAGCCAACATGTTGCCAGGGAAGTGGGCTTGGCTAGGTTGCTAAGCAGCTCAGGTGCAAAGTTGGTGCTGACCGTTGCATACCTTGAAGCTTCTTTCTGCCCGGCTTCCATGAAGTGTGGGGCAAACCTTGCCAATAGGTGGGTGATTGTTCCCACGCATGATTGCTGCACATTATCCAGATAGGACTTCGTGCTTTTAAAAGTCCGTGCAGCCAATCGAGAGTAGTTCCATCAAGTGTTTCCATCCTGTGAAAGATATCATGCGGTACAGTAGATTATTCCAACGTAACTAAGGATTGTACCCCCGCATCAGAGTTCATTAGAACTAAGGATTGCAAACAAATCCTGCAAGGACATAGCGAAAAGTTTACTTTCGGTGGAGAACCAGGGTCGCATGCAGCGCCCCTAGCCAAAACTGTCGCAACGGCTCTATTTGCGCACCAACCCCGCTCCTGGAAATTGGTGCATTGCTTTATTCTTGGGAATTTCGTTCCGTGGACATTTTTTTTGTTTTGCCCCATTCCAGTAAGTGTTATGTTTCATTTTCGTATTATTTTGTAATCAAGCTGTGTGTTTCTTGTGTAATAAATTACAATTATTTTTATCACTCATGTTTTTCTTCAATCAAGGATCCAGGTATTTTTTGTGTTGAAAGCACTAGTCTCCTGTGACAGCCAGGCAAGAAAGCTCCATCGCGATACGTGCACAAGATTACAGTCCATTACAAGCACCTGTTGTTTCCGGATCTGGCTACTGGCTAGTGTACTCGGGGCCTCTTCTATGGTAGGTTCAGGCACCTTGTACGTCACGCAACCCTCCTAGGATACTCCCTATCAGTACTCTTAAGCCACCCCACTCTCCGCTGCGAGTATCGTGGACCCTCATCCAGAGGTCCCTGGGACTCAGTTAACCAGAGCACCCCCTTTAGAGCCATCCCGACTACCCGCATTGGGCGACATAGAACAGCAATAGCCCTAGTCTCCAAACATTCACCCGATAGGCGTCCTAGTCATAGTTCCCATGTTGGGAAAATGGGCACTGGTTATGGTATGCTGGGGTCCCCTGGACACTATACTAGTCTCCCTTCTTCATTACATATGTTCTGGAAGCGTACCTCGTTACTTCCAGCTTTTGTTTGTCTGAAAGCCTGTCCTTTTACCGATCTCAGCAGTGCCTCCAAAATGTAACAGTGTTCCCCCCCACCCGGTGCAAGGTTTGTCCATTACTACGGTGTTTGGTGCATATACCTGCTGGCACAGGAGGGCTGAGTCTCCACCGATGGTAAGGGGGGACACCAGGACAAGGCTTCTGCGGGTTCATGCCTAATATATCTCTTTCGTGGCAGGGTGCCTTCCACCTGCCTTAGGCTCAGGAACTGAAGGTGATCTCCCACGGGAACTTATATTACCTCTAATACCTCTCCCCCCCAAGTAAGGTCACACACCAGGCAGGAGTTATATGCATTCGGCGAGGTTCCACAAGATAGAAGAAACCGGTGCACGAGCCAAAAGAAGGCAAAGCTGGACATGTAACCATAGAAAATTATTTATTGATTAAAAAACATAACGGCAGAGGTCCTGGCGGATCCCCTAATGCATTTCATGCATGGCGCTTTATATCAAGGGTGATCCACCAGAAGAGAACTGAACTTGAATATAGGGTGTCATAGATGGCAAACAGGAATGGTTTATTATCTTCTGTACGCTCAGTTACACGGCAGCTTCTGCTCATCAGTCTCTCAGCTCTTTACTGGATGATTGGTCCCTGGACCGTCACTACAGGCCAAGAGCACCTGCAGCCGTACTAGCTCTTCCCTACCTCCCTAGCAGAGGCAGAGGCATGATCTACACTTGATCTCCCCCCAACGGGAGCGATAGAGTAGATCCATATGCTGCCCTCCAAGTGTGACCTGCCTTCCTCATTTGGGAAGGACACTACTAATGTAGGTCCTACCTCTAAGTACTGATATGAGAGGGCACTAGGTCTGTCTCATATTGGTCATCGCCCAGGCTCTATGTCACCCCCGCCTCCCGTTGTCACTCAATGCACTTTCTCGAGGGGGAAACCCCATAGCAACTACTGGCAACCTGATTGTACCAGGGCTTACTGCCAGCCCATGGCGAGACTATAGCCATCAAGTGATCTGGATACATATATATATTATTTATTTATTATTTATTTATACAATATTTTACAGGATAAGTATCATTGAGAGTTACCTCAGTTTTCAAGTATGTCCTGGCCAGATTAAACAATAATACATGTTTACAATACAGTTTACATAATGAGCATGGGTATACACTTATATACAAGACATTGCATGCACAGTTAAGATAATTTGTGTATATATATTAATATATATATTATATCAAGTGTATCTCTCCAAAGTTCACACAAGTAACATTTCATTAGCCCAGAACAGTATAGTCTATTCATTTATATATATATATATACTATATATATATATATATAATATAATATCTATATATATAGATATATATATATATTATATATAACTACGAAATATCTTTAACTGTGCATGCAATGTCTTGTATATAAACACCCCCACACACACATACACACACCTACATACATACTGTGTATAGGGAAAAGGGACTCCTTAATTATTCATCATATATTAAATTTTGTAGGTCTGTACACTATATACTGTAAGTAGCACGTTGTAGTCAACTAAATTGATGTCACTTTATTATATTGGAAAGTACTAGATACACTGCAGTAGGTTAATGTTCATTAAACAGAAATGGGAGTTTTTCCTTCATAGCTCATACATGTGTTAAACTGTTGTAAATTACGGTAATCTGAAACAGTAAGGATTACTCTAAAATGTTAGTTTTAAGTATGGTTAAAGTGTCTGGTTCAAAATATCCTCCTTCTGCTGAAACGCGCGCCCCAACGAGAACGCCACTGGTCTGATTGCCATAATCGGTCATCCAACTGCTGCCACTCCCTACCTGAGCGCTACATTGTTTTTACGAATTCCTTTTGCAGTCCTCCTACCGACCATCCTTTATCAGGAAACATTTTATTTAAGCGTTTGGAGCAGAATTCTCAATCTGTCTCAGGCACTTTTAATTCCACCATCATCAATTCCAAAGAATATTTCTTACATTATCAAATATTCCTTTTTAAAAAGGTAATAATCAACTCTGACAGAGCTAAATAGCTCGGATTTGTATGAAATGTAGTGATTTTTTTTGCAAGATAGGACGAACAAAAAAAAGAGTCCCGTTTACCAAACAGGAGGAGGGTGTGTGTTGCTAAGCAACTACTACTATCTACGTGATTGACAAATTTTAACAGTAATCTGAGGACAAAGCAGGAGATTTGCCTGTCTAGATTGGAGTGAAACACAGAGAAATAAGTCAGCTGTCAATGTCAATGACACTTAGCTACAGGTTGACCATAAGAAAAATAGGATGAAGTACTTACAAAAGAGTATTGTCAGTTATTAATCACCTCTATGTGACACCTACAGAGGTGAATCATACCACAGAAGGTGCCAAATGTAAAAAAGTTTGCAGCACAAAGTGTATCAGCTATGCTGCATCTGTAACGACTGCAAGCATTCTGCAAAATTCTGCCCAATAATGTTAATAATTATAGTACTAGTCCATATGTTACAGAATGATTGTCCATATTCATGTAGACCCACATAGCTGCACCTGAGTTGTTGTGCCACTGTATAGAGCGAAGTCTGTGACAGTGTACTGCAGGTCGAGAGATCAGGGGATAGCATATGCCATTGCATATGTGTAACAGGTGAAAAATGCTAAGAAATTGCATTATAAAAGTCTTTTGTCCCCCCCACCAAAAATCAGGGCTGTTTGTCTTTTCTCACGGTAATAGTCAGTAATTGATAATATTCTCAATGTGTACCGCTAGGGTTGCCAGTGTCCAGTATTTACTGGACTGTCCTGTATTTGGACACTGTCCAGTAAAAAATTAGATGTAATACTGGACTATATCTGGTATACCACCTCTCTGGACATAGTGACCTGATTAGCTTGGGGGGCTGTGGGTTTTCCCTAGCAGGGAGAGACAGGCTGTTGCTGGTGGGCTGGGCAGCTTCCTCCCATCCTGATTGGCTGCTTCTCTGTAATGCTACCAATCAGATGAGGTGTCGGAACCTGGGGATGGGGCCAAGGAGAGGCGGAAACAGCATGGAGAGGGAGGTACATGCCTCAGCACATTGCATCTTTCACATATTTTTGGAAAGCTACCTGGCAACTCACGTAAATGTGAATATCCTCACGCTAATATGTCCCACAACAAGGAATTGACCAACCGATCTATAGAAAACTTTCCCATGGACTTCCAATCTATATAGAGGCACAAACACTCACTTTTCTTTGCCTTTTATTCATCACATTTACCAAACACCACCTACTACTCTGTTGATGTATTCAACTTCATGTGTGCTGCCATTTTGTCCATTATTAACTGTATATGTAGCCCTGCTTCCCCCTCCCTCACCCCCCTCTCTGGAAAATTTTGCTGCTACTACTGATGTCTTTGTCCGTGCATACCTGTGAGGGGTACTCAGAGCTGAGATGTCCGCGATGGGGTGGGACCAGACAGGCTTGCGTGATCCTATTTTCTTTTCCATGGTGATACAGCCGCCTCCAGACAAGGCTGCAGGCAATCCCTACCATGACAGTTCTTTTCTCTACAATACCTCTGGCTAATAGAGAGCATCTCAGCCAGAGGTATATAAATGAGGTCTTTATTTGTAGCAACAACTGCAGATGGTAAACAGCATTGCAATAGTAGAGTAGGGGTCTCAGATCCCTGGATGGTGCTGGCCACCATTAATGGTTGAGGCTTTGTGCATGCACAGATCTTGCTCTCCCGCTCCAGGAGGGGCTGAGCTCCTCTCTCTTCTCTGGGGGAAGGACGACTCCCACCTCCTTTCCACAGGAGGGATGGAGGGGAACTGTACTCGTATAATTTGGAACATCCTCCCTGCTCCAAATTGGAGGGCACAGGGTCTGCACCAGGATTGGCTGCAACACAGTCCCATGACATCATCTCTCTGGCCACTCAGGGAGGCTGCTTGAGGGGGTGGGGGTAAACCCCACAGGACTGCCTTTAGCGATTTCGACTTACAGTACGTGACAGGAGGGGCAGAAAGATAACTACACCAGCCATGGCGCTATATATATATATATATATATATATATATAATCAAAAAAAAATAGATTATACCGTTCTGTGGCTAACTAAATGCTTTTATTTGTGCGAGCTTTCGAGATACAGTGATCTCTTCTTCTGCGATGTTACAATTACTGAAGCAAGCAAAGCTATACTATAACCAGTGTCTATTGGAATGTTATCTGTAACTGGTCCTTCCCCGGTGTGGATGTGTTTTGGCTGGAGGTGTCAAAAGGTTCCTGAAAGCAAGTGATGATAAACATACTTTACCAATAGATAACATACTTTACCAACAATGCAGATGGTAAAGAGACGACAGCACTCAATGGAGGGCAAAGAACTTGTTTCCAAAGGTAAGCACAAAAATCCACGTTTCGATCCGCCAAGGAATCTTCTCAAGGGTGGGTGGTGCTAAACCGGCGGCGGCGGCGGCCTAAACCGAGACCGAAGTTTCATGAGGAGTCATTACTAACACAAGAGAACTATTTTCCATGATGCTAAAGGCCATGTCTATACAACTGCGCTATATAAATGCACACACAGTTGTCTCCTGCACATACAAATACACAATGTAATTCCATCCCTATAGACCAATAGGACCATATAGTATCTACACCTTGTATAATGATGCAACACCCTCTACATTTCTACACCTACCCACACCACTAATAAAACGTACCTTCACACACAACTTTTGTAAAGCGCTGTATAATCTGTGGGTGCTTTACAATTTTATATTTACATACAACACTGTCATGCTGTGCTCACCACACAACTAGACGAGAACCCCGGTGGAATACAATAAACACCAGCCAGAGGCACGGGGCCATGTCCAAGTGGTAAGTATAGTCTTGTAGCTGGTCTGGGGCGGAGAGGTTCAGGGTAGTCTCTCTCCAACCCTGACCTCGGCTAAGGTACCCTCTCCGATCTGGACCTCTCCTACTCTGACCTCGGCAAGTATTACGACTACCCTATTACCCTATTACACTCAATTAGGGGCACTCCACTATGAGTCTCAGCCGCTGGCTAAAGCTAAGCTGGCCTCCGCTAGTAACAATGTTTATCGAACGTTATAACATCGTTTAGAGTTTGTGTATAAGTGTTGGCAAAGTATACTCTGCATTTTTATTATATAAAATGTGTGACGCCTGTCCTCTAAGCGGAGTCGTAATTTTCACCGGGGGGGGGGGATATAGCCCAGGTCCCCTTTCAGTCCCCCGTTTTTGCACCTCTCTCCCTCTTACCTTCGAGGCAGCAGGGGTTAGTGGGTGGCGACAGGTTTCGCTAGAAGCTCCGGCAGCCCTCTCTACAGGGCGCTACCATCTTGGGCCAGGTTGCGCAGGCGTGAGGAGCGCCAGGAGTCGCGATGGCCATATGAGGGTTGCACATGCACAGTGTACAGCGCACACGTGGTGGCCCATAGAAAGAGGTTCCGCGGGGACTACAACCCCATAGTGCTCAGGGCAAGGATCATGTGATGCCAGGGAGCCAATAATGCAGCTAGCTTCCTGAGACAGGAGATAGACTTTCGCGGGCTGGAAGAGGAGGGATCAGTCAGAGCTGGAGTAAGATAGGGGTAAAGGTGTGGGTGCAGGGGTCTGTGAACCTCTGCCACTAAGCCAGATCTCCCCCTAGGCCCCAGCTAGGCCCGACTCACAGCATTAGATTGTGGCTGTTACAGGGACAGACCTTACAGGACCCTGCCTCTTCAGCCGTTTGATGTTCAGGGAAAGCTGCAACCCTGCGCATGCCCTGAGAATTGTGGTCTGGGACCAGATCCCATATACGAGACTGTATTCAAGGTGGGACCACTCTGGCTGGATACCACCCTACGCGGAGGGACACACAGTGGATGACATCGCTGGATCGTGGATCCTCTGATCCTTTCGACACGCGGGTGCTGGAGCGCCTGTAGGTACCATTACAACAATTGCACCAACTCTAAACACATTCAATTATGTTGGTTGGGTGTGGGCATTGTGTGGACATTGAGGACTGGATTCTAGGACACGGTGTGGGTTACACAGTGGTGGGATACAGCCCTGCGAGGTGCATGGGTAGTTGTAACTTTAGTTTGGTAGAGTTATAAGATATTAGAGTGTAAGATATATGTGTGCCAGTAAGGCCTTTCTATTTTACTGCGTGTGTATTTATTGTTTGGGTCCTGTGAAGGCTCCTCATAACCCCTTCCCCTATTAACCTGTCTATTATCCGTTAAGTTGGTAAAAATTCTTAAGTTCATTTAAAGCCAGTGTTTACTCCTTCGAGAGATTACTCTTATATTGAAAGGACTTCACACATAGTTTCTCGAGTCCTGTAACAACAGTGTGTAAATGTGTTCTTAAAATGTCTTTTAGATTGGTATGGAAAGAACAGAGACCCTCAGGTGAAATGGTGAATGTAATTTCAATATGTTTGGAATCAGTATTAGATAGCACTGGTAACATCCGTAGGGAAATTGAAGGGAATGTAGAGTTAATGGACATATGAAGTAAGTCCAAAGGAGAACTAAAGTAGATGAGGATAAGAAGAAGTGTATGTCTCACAGATCCTACAGGAACAGAAGTTCCTATAGATCCATCAGAAGGATGCGTCCCTGCTGACGCTGAGCGCGCTTGGCGGTCAGCGCTTGATGCGTTTTCTTCTGAGAGTGTGAATCAGCTCATTGACGCTCACACGTCGCGCGCGATTGTGACGGCACGTATGCTCTCCCAACTCGGAGACTTGGGGAGACAAAAAACTTTTGAGATTGACGCGCGCTCAGCTAGGTAAGTGCACACAGAAAACAGCCACAGACATAGCCACACACACACACACACACATTACACACACAAATAGCCCCCGATCCATGCCCCCCACTCCCGTTTGCAAAATTAGGCAGGATACCCTGCGCTCACGCTTTGAGAGTTGGGGACGTCATCGCTCACAAGCATGAGCCGCAGTTAGCGCCAGCGGGGCCGCAGCCTAAGAGACAAATGTACCTCTGATGGGGAAATAGATTTAGACGAGAGAAAAGTAAGTGTCTCTATGCCTCTCACCTCTTGGGTATTAAACCAGGGGTAGGTTGGTCGCTCAGATTGTTGCCATGAAAAGTATCTCCTCAAAGTAATCTTTGTGATAAACTATTTCAATTCACAAATAATCAAAAATGTCTTGTCTACTACTAGGGGAAAAATATCCTTTAGACAGTATAGAGATTTGATGAGAGGATGACAAATGGGAAGATAAGTAAAAATACTGTGACTTTCTGGCGTACACGTCAATTGTTCACTCTTCTTCTTTCTTTGGATATGCTTCCCTGCTCTAGTTTCTCTGAACTTTTCTTTCTCCCTACTGGAGTATATACAGTATATTTTGTGGATAAGTGGGATTCCTGCCCACAGAGGATAATGCTTCTCTTTTATTTTGTGATGGTTTAGCTTTGAAGACCTCTCTTTAAAAGTAGAAAGAAAAAAAAAGAAGCAAGACAGCAGTACCTGTGAATTAAAAGTAGGGAGATTATTGTGGAAACCTTTGATCTTGCTCCCTACAAATTCCCGTTATTTATAATATCCACATGTTATCCTGCAAAAGGCACCTGTAATCCAAAAAACTATTGGAGGTTTGATGGATATAGGAAACATAGGTTTTAGCCAATTTCTGATCACTTGAGGATCTCAAGACACCATTCTGTGTAGGTATGCATAATATGTATGTTCCCTAGAATTGTCCTGGGACTTGGAGACATACATGAACCTTTGTGTGATTTCAAGTTTTCTTTTGGGCAAAAGATCTCCATTCGTATTCTTCTGCCAATCTCTATCTCATTAATAGCGTAGTCATCACTGTCTCTATCAAGCTTGTTTTTCTTCCTATTAATGAGTTCTCTCTCAAATGTCCCTACTTTTTTATTCATAAGCCATAAGTTGTAAAACTCATTCGACACACAATGGTTTTCAAATTGTTTTGAATACCCTAAATTTCTAACTCTAACGTTTTAAGTCTCTCTAATTAATAATTTACTGAGAGAAAAGAACAATTCTCAAGGACATTGTTTCAATTTGAGGTAAAATCCGAATTAGCCTCAAAAGTAGGTTTCTTAAAATTCTAAACCTCTGGGGACCAATTTGTTTTCCAAATATTGTTGAATACAATAAATCCCACCAGTTTTTCATTTCCTCTAACAACATAACATATTTTTAATATCAACATTTTGTTCACTATAGTTGAGCAGTAATTTCCCCGCACAGTTTTAGCAATTCATTCTTCCTAGCTATTCCACTTGACATGACTTCATCACTTGGATGCAATCTAAGTGACACTTGACTGATAGATAAATCAATAATAAGTGTCAATTCTAAATAATTCTAAGTGCAAGCTGCTGTAAACTGGTTAAGATAATGGCTACAACAACAAAAGAGTGAAAGCAGCGAAATATACTAAGGTGAAAATAAGGAATACTCAATAGAAATACCATACAAATGATATTAAACTAAAAGAATAATTTAAATGACTCATACATAGGTGGAAAACTAGAGAGATTAGCAGAACCAATAATATCAAACAGAGTCCAATAACTAATGAACAACCGTATACAAATGTAAAAACATATAAACACTAATGCTAAGAAAATACATATTAAATTCTCTGTCCACCACAAAAGCAGTATTGTTTGTCTTCTCCCTGGCAATAGTCAGTAATTGATAATATAATCTGTGAGTAAATGTGAAAAATTCCCATGCTAATACTGTATATGCCCCCAGACAACAGGAAGTGACCAATTGATCTTTAGAAAACATTCCCACGGACTTGCAATCTATATAGAGGCTCACACACTAACTCTTCTTTGACTTTTATTTCTCACTTTATCGAGCCCAATCTACCCCTGTTGAGGTATTCAACTTCATGTACTGATGTTTGTCCAATAAATATATATATTATATAGTGATGTCGCATCACATTGCTGTATCTTGTTTCCCATATTAAGGCAGAAACGCTGTACTTATTTACACAGGGTTTATTTACATGGGTTAAATAATACATAACAGCCCACCGTCCTTTAGTGCAAACAAATCTAAAGAAACACCTACTCCTATTTACGAGTCTAACTACACAGTAGCTCCAGCCCTCTCGAACTGGTTGCCACCAGCTAAACTGGTTATCAGCCCAAATGTGTACTAGTATATATAGAAAAGAGTTATTATCTTTCAGGTGCTTGGGAATCCCTCCCAGGGCTTCAGGAATTCCCTATGGACCTTGCAACAGCTTCAGGTCCTGGAAAAGACATCCCCTGCTTCAGCACAGTCTTGCGTCCTTCCTTCTTCCTTGGATTACAACCCAGGCAGTCCCAGCAGGCTCCGGACCACCGTCCAGCGGGCCTACTGGACTGTGCCGCCAGCTTCACCCTAGCTGAGGAACCTCTCACTCCCCCTTCTCTGGGGAAGCCAGTCTCTCTCATAAGGCACTTCTCTGTCTGTCTTAAACCACTTCTGATACACCAGGAGACTGGCTGATTAGCTCATTTTCTACACCTGCAACAAGCCTCTCCAGGGAGATGAAATGCTTACTTGCTGGAAAGCAGACATATCTCACTACATTCCAGCACACAAGAGACAATCTCTGAACACGCAATCCAGGGTTTCGCTCTCGTCCTTCCTTCCTAGGGTAGCTCAGCCCCAGGAGAGCTCAGAATCTCTCCTCTGTAAGTACAATGTTTAATGATAGGCATCCCTGCTTCAGCACGGTCTCTCCATCCTTCCTTCTTCTTCCTGTGAAGAATAAACCTACCCAGCCTAGAAATATTGCAAAGCAAGTATAGACCAACCTCACACTATGATAACCATCAAGATTGAACATGTCTGTGAGTGGTCTGTACTAGCTTTGCTAGTCCCATGCTGTGTTTAAAAGCTGTGTGAATGGTGATACATCAGCTAAAATGGGCTCCATGTGTGGATATTCCAGGCAAAATGTGACACATTGTGTGCTCATTTGCATGTTATTTCAAAGAATCCCTTGCTGCGTGGGAGCACTGTATGCGAGGTGATAATGGTTGAAAGGCAGGGTTGCAGACCTGTCTAAGACATGTGAATGTGCTCACAAGTGATATTCTTTATTGGATATATATATATATAATAATATATATTATATATATATATATATATATATATATATATTATATATATATATATATATATGTGTGTGAAAAAAGTGACAAAAACCCTCCACAGCAAAGCAAAATGCAAATGTATGCTCATCTGCATGTCTTAGGCAGTCTGCAACCCCGCCTTTCCCCATATCACCCAGCACCCAGCACTTCCACTGCAGCAGAATTCTGGGAAATGACATGCAATGAGCACACAGTGCCATTTTTTGCTTCAAAAACCATTTTAACATGGTTCCCTATAGCCTTACGTGCTGCATGGTCACAGCTTTGAGCACAGCCAGGTTAAGGTGCAAACCCAGAAAACCACCCACAGACCGCTGTTTCGACCTTAATGGGTCTCATCAGTGTGGGGTTGATTAACTGGGTATGCAAAAAGCTAAAGGATGGCCAACCATAATACTGAGTTAAGTTATGGTGAGTGAAAAAAGTGACAAGAACCCTCCACAGCAAAGCAAATATGCAAATGAATACAACTGTATGCTCATCTGCATGTCTTAGGCAGGTCTGCAACCCCGCCTTTCCCCATTATCAACCAGCACACAGCATTGCATGTCATTTCCCAGAATCCCTTGCTGCAGTGGAAGTGCTGTGTGCTGGGTTGATAATGGGAAAAGCGGGGTTGCAGACCTGCCTAAACATGCAGATGACATACAGTTGTATTTACATTTGCATATATATAATATATATGTAACGGGTTTCCCCCCCCCCCCAATCTCACATTGGCCCGGGTACTTTAATAACCAACCCCCATTACGTGTGTGTTTGGTGGTGCACCTGCAGGCAACAGGGCTCCTGAGTCTCCCGCTTAATGTTAGTAGGGGATATCCAACAGAACCGGTGGCTGAGGTAGTGGGTGCGAGTTCAACTTACATCATGTGCAGCGCCTCCACCTCATCAGGATCTGTGCTTCTGCAGGGAGATGGTCCTGGTGAGGAACTCCTTCTTGGTGGTGCCATCCACTGCGGAGTAACTTCACACTCACACAGTGGGGGTATCGTTAACAAGGTCATCTTTATTGTAGACGGTGATGTAGCAGACTGCCCCATGCAGCTGCCGGCTCTAGCCGCACATCTCTCCGTGCTGTCCCTTCGCCAGGTACGCCCTCCCAATTTGGAGTGGGATCCCCTCTTCTCCTAGGGAGATCCTCTCTGTGCCAGGTCCTTGGACACAGAGTGGCTTAGACAGGCTGATTGGTCAACCTGGACCGCTAGTTACGTCACTAGGGTCACAAAGTGTTCCTACAATCCCTTATGCAGGACAATACAACTTCCCAACAGCTTTCCACAGCTGCTAGAACACACTGCTAGAACACTGTAACTAACTGTGTTGTGCCTTATATACTTCAGGAGGCAGGCGCATCCCTGATGTCACTATCCAGGGACTCAGAGCATACAGCCACTCCCCTCCATACATAGGGCACATCACCATTGGATGAGGGAAAACCCTCGCTGCTTTGTAGGCTGACCCAGCACAGGGCAGAGTGAGTCATAGTCCATGAAGGCGTGCTCCAGATTTCGCGCCAAACTCCCCAACTGGTGGAGTTTCCCCTCGTTGCCGCCAATCCCGCCAACATTTTGCAAATCGAATAGTTTGCAAGACCTTCTGCACTGGCCCAGCGGTTGTCCCCGGGACGTGGGAACCGCCATTTTGGTAAGCACTGTCCCTTCTTTAATTCGAGGTTGCGTCTTGCTGTTTTTAATTGGTGTGTAACAAAGTCCATTTCGCTCCTCCCATCTCGCAAGGCTGTCGTCCTCACTATTCTCAGGGGTATCATCCCGAGAACATAGGCATGACAAACACGGCGCAGCCACGGCTTTCACACCATCCATAAAACACGCAAGAGTCTCTCCTGTAGCTTGTTCTCCTTCCTCGTCCCGGCATCCTGGACCTTCTGCTCTTTGCAGATCCTCCATTCCGATGGTCGCTTCTTGCTCACGGTTACTGGATTACTGTACATGGAGCTCCGCTCTGTGGGCAGCAACCACATTCCGTACAATAAACATGCCTTGTGCACCACCTCGTGTACCTAACATATGTCTAACTCGTTTTTTGCACTACCTCAGGCTGGCTCACTCTCTCAGTGTCTACTGTATCTCTTCTCCCGTCTGTGCTCCCTTCGGTAAGTGATCGGAATGGACAGAGTACTCTATTTCTCCTCCATGCAGTACTTGAGCGTCTACCTACTGTTGGCAGCCTAGTGCAGATCCTCTCCAGAATCCCTGACCTCGTTAACAAGCTATCCCTTCAGCATCCTACCCTAGCGCTACCTCAAGGTGACTCGGACAGCTATAGCCCTCTCCAGACCCACTAACTCTCTCTGGTTCCCAGGGTATCCCTGCGTTTCTATCCCAACGCAGCACAAAGTGCAGCATACACTTTCCGTTTCCTAGCCTGTGCCTAGCAAAAGCCTGTCCTGTTGATAGGTATATATATATATATCTCAGCAGCGCGCTCCAATTGTAAACGGGTTTCTTGGATGAGGGAAAACCTCCATAACTACTGCTGGCATACCTGTACTTACCAGGACTTACTGCCAACAGAGAGGAAAGCAATATACCATTATTATGCATGGCTATATACTCCCCCTGGTGAATCCCCACCGTCCCGGCTGGGTCCTAAATTTGGTGTACCTTGCTCCAGGAAACACTGAAAAAGAACACACAAACTTAGCGCTTAAACATTATCACTTCACATAATAATGACAGACCATACACTCACTGACCAGCAGTAAGTAGCAAAGGAAAAAGGCAGACCACTCGTAAACGGACCTAATAGTAGTGCCGAGGGTCTGGATTCTTTACCTCCCGCCCCGCTACATCATGGACAGTTACACTAAACTCACGTGGCAATCCTCTCTCATTGCAGTACACCACTTTGTGCATATACACGCTGCGCCCTATCTTCCAGACCCGCATGAGTTCGGAGACCCTCTGCTCAGCCTGTACTCCCGTAATGGCTCTTCCCTTATTAACGATATAGTACTCATGTCATTACGAAGCCACCTTTTTCTATTGTCCTCTATTTCCCTCATCAGAGGTTCGGGGACATATGGGTATTCCAGCCCGTGTGACCTTTTATATTTGGCTGCAATAGCCCGTTCAGCTCGGCAAGCTCGGGTCAACTTAGTTTGCCCAGCCCTTCCTGGCAACACCCATGACAGGGGCTCATCTGACTCCACTGGATCATCTAACCCTTCCAATCCTTTTGGGGTAATAAGACCTACTTGTATTCGGTCCCACTGTACTCGTAGCTCCTTGAGATAGGCCTCATCGTCAAAATCCCCAGGGGCCCACCAATGGTCAACCACCCCATCCCTTTCTAGAATAAAGCGGGTGTGGTCGATCCAGGCGACATATCCCTCATATAATGGTGCCCACCACCTAGTCTCCCATACCTCCTCGGAGTTAGGTTCTAGTGGCTCCTCCTCAGCATCAGGCCCGCCCGAGGATACCCCCGAAGTACCCTCAGATCGCGCAACCCTTTCCTTACGCTGCGACCAGTGTCCGCCCTCAATGCTCAGCGCACTATGACTTTCACTAACTATCGACCCTCGTCGAGAAATCCTCCCTCCACCCTCCGATCCATCATCTGAAGTTCCCCAGTCAAGGCTTCCAGTCCGTTCTGTGGTATGACCCCGGGAATCCCCTGACATACCCAGACTAGAGGTAAACCCGAAGGAACAGGTGACAGGGACAGGGGTTTGAACTAGGGCCTTGGGGCTAACTTTGGGGATGAACGGGGTTGGGGGAAGGGGCTGAACGGTAGGGTCCGGCAGGGTCACGGCCTGCTCCTCCGCAACACCTGACTAACGTTCGCCACAATGTTCGCTCTGTCCTTCGGTAGTGGGTCCTCCCATTCTCCGATTCGAGCGCCCACTCCGTCTGCTGTCCGTAGGAGATCGACTCCCACTGCTCGACCGTAGAGGCGCAATCGCCTCCCACTCGACACCGTTCAGGTCGTCCGGAACTGCCTCTGGATCCGCACGTGTTGCGACGCCATCTTGGGTTGGGTCCCCAAGCGAGACCTCTTCCTCCACCAGGATATCCGGCAACGCCCTTCTGCTGCGCGGTCCAGCTTGACCCTGGTTCCGCTCTTCGCTCACCTCCACCCCCGGAATCTGCGGTGAGCACGGGGTTAACATACTGCTCCGCAGGGTCGGGGTGGATCGACCTCCTTCCGACCCGCTAGTCACCACGGCAGTGGGACTCCGGCGATCAGGTTGTCGCGGCACTGGAGACACTCGACTCCGTGTCTCCACACCACGAGGAATAGCATCTCGCCACGGAATACCAGTAGTATGGTACTCCTCTAACAAGTCCTGTGCATCTGCCAGCCTGGCAAATTCCTCGTCCGAGGATTCTAATTTACAGTTCGGTCGGGGTATTCCAGTAGGGGACCGTCTATGGGCTCCTTTCCGGTCACCTCTCCGATGACTGGGCTTCTCCTGCTTGAGAAGTCAGCTTGACTCCGGCTCCGCGGGACCTGCACTTGCATTCCACAGTGCACCCGGAATATCCGCTGCCAACGTCGGGGTAGGATTTCTCATCCCCCCAGCTTGTACCGGCACAAAGGTGGTCATGGGCCACATATATTGCAGTCCACTATGAGGGCATCGAGCCTCACTGCCCATAGCTCCGCCAGGCAGTCTGCACTGCATGCAGAGACAGACCACTGTCTCCACACCCTCTACTCGGATGATCAGGAAGCCTCCTGGAGCCGAATAGGGATGGGTAGAGATCAAGGGACTCTGTTCCATTTTCTCCATTTGCTCAGCCATGGTCACCAACGGAAGCACTCGTCCGAGCGGTCTGTATTGATCAATGGCTCTTCGCAACTGAAGGGTAGAGGAGGGTTGCGCTGTCCTTCCCCCCACTTCCTCCATCGACATCCGGTGGAACTTTAGACCACTCCCCCTGGTTGAAACTAGGGGGAAGTCTCGCTGCTTTGTAGGCTGACCCAGCACAGGGGCAGAGTGAGTCATAGTCCATGAAGGCGTGGCTCCAGATTTCGCGCCAAACTCCCCAACTGGGTGGAGTTTCCTCGTTGCCGCCAATCCCGGCCAACAATTTGCAAATCGAATAGTTGCAAGACCTTCTGCAGCTGGCCCACGCGGTGTCCCGGGAACGTGGGAACCGCCATTTTGGTAAGCACTGTCCTTCTTTATATTCGAGGTAGCGTCTTGCTGTTTGTTAATTGGTGTGTAACAAAGTCCATTTCGCTCCTCCCATCTCGCAAGGCTGTCGTCCTCACTATTCTCAGGGGTATCATCCCGAGAACATAGGCATGACAAACACGGCGCAGCCACGGCTTTCACACCATTCCATAACAAACACGCAAGAGTCTCTCCTGTAGCTTGTTCTCCTTCCTCGTCCCGGCATCCTGGACCTTCTGCTCTTTGCAGATCCTCCATTCCGATGGTCGCTTCTTGCTCACGGTATACTGGATTACTGTACATGGAGCTCCGCTCTGTGGGGCAGCTACCACATCCGTACAATAAACATGCCTTGTGCACCACCTCGTGTACCTAACATATGTCTAACTCGTTTTTGCACTACCTCAGGCTAGGCTCACTCTCTCAGTGTCTACTGTATCTCCTTCCTCCCAGTCTGTGCTCCCTTCGGTAAGTGATCTGGAATGGACTAGAGTACTCTATTTCTTCCATGCAGTACTTGAGCGTCTACCTACTGTTGGCTAGCCTAGTGCAGATCCTCTCCAGAATCCCTGACCTCGTTAACAAGCTATCCCTTCAGGCATCCTACCCCTAGCGCTACCTCAAGGTGACTCGGACAGCTATAGCCCCTCTCCAGACCCACTAACTCCTCTCTGGTTCCCAGGGTATCCCTGCGGTTCTATCCCAACGCAGCACAAAGTGGCAGCATACACTTTCCCTGTTTCCTAGCCTGTGCCTAGCAAAAGCCTGTCCTGTTGATAGGTATATATATATATATCTCAGCAGCGCCTCCAATTGTAACGGGTT
>WSYH01010837.1:3369-22227 GCA_036426205.1 Ascaphus truei
CGATACCAGGCTATATAGTACTAATAGGGTACCCAGGGAGGCGAGGAAGGAAAGGAGGGGAGGGGGAGAGAGGGAGGTGAAGGGGAAGGGAAGTGAGGGGTAGGGGAAGGGAGGGGAGGGGGGAAGGGGGGAAGGGGGGAGGGGGGTAGGGGGTAGACTTGCAAGAAAAACATGTGGGGATGAACTAAACAAGTTAAAACTAACATAGTAAAAACATATTAAATCAAGTACAACAAAACATGAATAACATACAAATACATAATGTAGCGAATCTAAAATCTGAAATGGAGGTTACATGTATAGATTGAGGAAAAAAGTTGTTCAACAATATTTATCATATTAATGTATTCAACTAATGTTATTGTTGATAATTGACTTTTAGTAATGCATAAGTTTTGATCTATGAATAAACATATGTCATAAAAACATATACAATATAATAAAGTATCCATTTGAGACAGTTATTTTCTAGCTGTGTGAACAATAGACCTGGTTTCTAACGCAAGGCAGGCAAAATTGTTATATGAGAATACAGTGGATATTAGATATTCATATTACATGTTATCTAATACATTTGAATAAACGAAAGCTACTCTAATTTTTGTGTTTTTATAAAAAAAAATTGACCAAAAACTAGGGCAAATCAGTTAATAGAATGGGCTCATTCATCCTTTTGAATCAAGTTAAAAAATGTTTGAGCTCCCAATCTTGGTTCATGCCCCTGGGTGCCAATGTCCCAAGGGCATAAATCCAGAACATCTCCCTGCGGTTTAGTGATGCTTCTCTATGTCCTCCTCTAGGGTGTATAGAGATGTTCTCAATGGCACTATACGTAAGAGTTTTAATTGATCCTGAGGGACACGTGTTAAAATGACGTGCTACCGGAAAGCGTTCATCGCTGTTCTTTATACTCCGGATGTGTTCTGTAATTCTAACTTTCAAAGCCCTAATGGTCCTGCCTATATAGCCACTTCCACATGCACATTTCAGTAAATAAATTACAAAGTTGGTGTTGCATGTCATAAATGACTCCAACCGGTAAACTTGCCCTGTATGGACATCCCTTACTGATTTTAGTGGTTCAGCATATCTGCAGAGATTACATAGGCCACATTTAAAGAATCCCTTAGGTAGAGGTTTTGTATTTTTAGCTTTTGACTCAAACAGACTAGGAGATACATAGTTGCCGATGGTCTTGGCTTTCTTGAATACCATTCTAGGTTTTTGTGTGGTATAGGGATCCAAATCTGTATCTAATTTTAAGATTCCCCAATGTTTTTGGAGTATGTGTCTAATCTGTTCTGCTTGTTTTGAGAACGTGGTTATGAACAGTGGACACTGGTTGTTAATATTATTATGTGATGTCTTTTTGGGGTTCCTCTTTTTTAAGAGGTACTCCTGATCAGTTTCTAGGGCATAATTAAATGCACTCTCCAGATCTCTCTCTACATAACCACGATCTCTGAATCTTTTCTTTAGATCCTCTGCCTGTACCAAAAAGGATTCTCTTGTGGAGCATAGGCGTCTTAACCTCAGAAATTGCCCTTTTGGTATTCCCTTTATAAGCGGTCTTGGGTGGGCACTGTTTGATCTGAGCAGGGAATTTTTTGAGTTAGTCTTCCTGAAGATGTTAGTCTGTATTTTCTGACCAACATCAATGTACAAATGTAGGTCTAAAAAGTCAATCTGTGAGTCACTATAACAGTGTGTGAATCTTAAATTATACGTATTGGCCTCAAGATATTCAAAGAAAGCGTGTAAAGTGTCATCATCCCCATTCCAGATAAATAATAGGTCGTCAATAAAGCGACGATAGAAAATAATATTATCTCTAAAAGGGTTAGTATCACCAAAAATGTAGATAGACTCCCAAAATCCCATATACAGATTTGCATATGATGGTGCAAATGACGTGCCCATTGCTGTGCCTTGTGACTGAAAATAAACTTGTGAATCAAACATAAAGTAATTGTGTTGTAACAGAAACATCACCGAATCTAACAAAAAAGTGTTTTGTGCCAAATTTAAATTAGAATAATTAAGAAAGTGACTGATTGCTCTCGTGCCCAAAGTGTGATCAATAATCGTGTATAAAGAGGTTACATCGAGTGTAACCCAAGTGTAACCATTAAGCCATTGAATTCTCTGAATATCCTGAAGCAAATCCGCAGAGTCCCTTAGATAAGCGGGTAATGTTTTTACCAGAGTTTGTAAAAAATAATCAACGTACCTAGATAGACCATCTCCCAAAGATCCAATACTAGATATAATTGGTCTGCCAGGAGGACAGACTAAGGTTTTGTGGATCTTTGGGAGATGGTGAAAAATAGGCACAGTTGGGAATGGATTATACAAGTAGGTTGACTCACGACTATTGAGTACTCCCAACTCCCTGCCCAGATCAAACAATTCACGGATCTCTACTAGATATGACCGTGTAGGATCTTTATCCAACTTACAATATGCCTGTGTGTTAGACAGCTGTCTCATGGCCTCTGTACGGTATGCTTCCGTATGCATAATAACCACTGCTCCCCCTTTGTCCGCATTTTTAATTATAATGTCAGACCTCTTTTTTAATGAATTCAGATTTATTCTATCTTCTTTGGATAAGTTGTCAAAGGAAGGAGCAGTGAATATATAGCCCTTAGCAAGATCCTGTAGATCCTTCTCCACTAGCCTCTCATAGGTCTGTAAATGAGGACCCTTGGAGAATGATGGACAGAAAATGGACTTACTCCTAAATTGTGTGTGTTTGGTACCACTCAAAAATGAAAACTGCTCCTCAGTACTCATGGAATCTGAAATATTGTCATCTCTTTCAAGATCTAACATGTCCTGAAGTACCCCATACTCTTTAAAAGAAAATCTCTCCACTTGAAGCTCGTCGACTGTCTGAGAGGGGTCTGTAAGATCCCTGTCAACCAGCGGAGGAGGTTCAGAGAGAGATTTATCTTTAGATGCAAAGCATTTTTTATTCCCTTTATAAGCGGTCTTGGGTGGGCACTGTTTGATCTGAGCAGGGAATTTTTTGAGTTAGTCTTCCTGAAGATGTTAGTCTGTATTTTCTGACCAACATCAATGTACAAATGTAGATCTAAAAAGTCAATCTGTGAGTCACTATAACAGTGTGTGAATCTTAAATTATACGTATTGGCCTCAAGATATTCAAAGAAAGCGTGTAAAGTGTCATCATCCCCATTCCAGATAAATAATAGGTCGTCAATAAAGCGACGATAGAAAATAATATTATCTCTAAAAGGGTTAGTATCACCAAAAATGTAGATAGACTCCCAAAATCCCATATACAGATTTGCATATGATGGTGCAAATGACGTGCCCATTGCTGTGCCTTGTGACTGTAAATAAAATTGTGAATCAAACATAAAGTAATTGTGTTGTAACAGAAACATCACCGAATCTAACAAAAAAGTGTTTTGTGCCAAATTTAAATTAGAATAATTAAGAAAGTGACTGATTGCTCTCGTGCCCAAAGTGTGATCAATAATCGTGTATAAAGAGGTTACATCGAGTGTTACCCAAGTGTAACCATTAAGCCATTGAATTCTCTGAATATCCTGAAGCAAATCCGCAGAGTCCCTTAGATAAGCGGGTAATGTTTTTACCAGAGTTTGTAAAAAATAATCAACGTACCTAGATAGACCATCTCCCAAAGATCCAATACTAGATATAATTGGTCTGCCAGGAGGACAGACTAAGGTTTTGTGGATCTTTGGGAGATGGTGAAAAATAGGCACAGTTGGGAATGGATTATACAAGTAGGTTGACTCACGACTATTGAGTACTCCCAACTCCCTGCCCAGATCAAACAATTCGCGGATCTCTACTAGGTATGACCGTGTAGGATCTTTATCCAACTTACAATATGCCTGTGTGTTAGACAGCTGTCTCATGGCCTCTGTACGGTATGCTTCCGTATGCATAATAACCACTGCTCCCCCTTTGTCCGCATTTTTAATTATAATGTCAGACCTCTTTTTTAATGAATTCAGATTTATTCGATCTTCTTTGGATAAGTTGTCAAAGGAAGGAGCAGTGAATATATAGCCCTTGGCAAGATCCTGTAGATCCTTCTCCACTAGCCGTTCATAGGTCTGTAAATGAGGACCCTTGGAGAATGATGGACAGAAAATGGACTTACTCCTAAATTGTGTGTGTTTGGTGCCACTCAAAAATGAAAACTGCTCCTCAGTACTCATGGAATCTGAAATATTGTCATCTCTTTCAAGATCTAACATGTCCCGAAGTACCCCATACTCTTTAAAAGAAAATCTCTCCACTTGAAGCTCGTCGACTGTCTGAGAGGGGTCTGTAGGATCCCTGTC
Source organism: Ascaphus truei (assembly GCA_036426205.1). Classification (NCBI taxonomy): domain Eukaryota; kingdom Metazoa; phylum Chordata; class Amphibia; order Anura; family Ascaphidae; genus Ascaphus; species Ascaphus truei. Next base: position 7,716 of record WSYH01010837.1, read on the forward strand.
AACCATCGGAGGAGGTTCAGAGAGAGATTTATCTTTAGATGCAAAGCATTTTTTTAAAGACAATTTGCGGACATATTTTTGTAGGTCAATAACCGTGTTGAACAAGTTGAAGTCGTTCATAGGGGCGAAGTTAAGGCCCTTGTTCAACACGGCTATTTCACCCTCTGGAATGGTTATCCCTGAAATATTAATGACGTTATGGTCTTCCATCATTTTTCTTTTCTTTTGTGCCCCGTCTTTTGTTCGAGCGCCTTGTCCCTTTGTGGAGTTTTTTGACGCCTTTTGACTCCTCAAGTCATATGATGTGGATGCCTCGCCATGTTTTGTATTCCGGGTTTCATAATCAGTACTCTCGCCATATCTATCTGTATCTTCATCCGTGGAGAAGGATACTGTGTGTGACGGCTTTCTCCATCCGAGATGTCCGATATGCTAGATGTTTCCGCAGATTTTTTTAGGATAGACCTTTTTGGTGTGGATCTTCTGGATCTATCTTTTTTGTTATTATTCTGGACTCCTTTTTGACCAAATTCCTGGCGTGCAGTATTTCTTGATGGTGGAGGTCTCTGCCAAACGTAGACTTGGTGACGCTCGTAATCAATACGATCTCTTTCAAATTTTTGCTGTTTTTTTAGCATAATTTCACCTTCCACTTTCTCCACATTCTTTGACAACTTTTTATCCAAAGCTTGGAAATCTTCCATTTCTTTAAATGTGTTGAGTTTCTGCTGTAGATCTTTTATGTTCTTCTTCACAATTATCCTTTCTTGGATTTTTATTTTAATAATCAAGTCCATTAATTTCATGGAACATTCGTCTAATGTACTAGTCCATTCTTGTTCGAAATCTTTAGATGGAAATCCAAAAGACGGCGTCTTTTTGACGCGAAGACCTCTGGGAATCCTTTTCGTAAAGACATAATTATCAAGTGTGGTGATGTCCCACCAGAGTCTTATGTTGGTTAACAGTGTTTTTTCCAATTTAGTGAAGTAAAGTTCCAAGTCAGCATTATCTTCAACCATATCAAGGGGGACATTATCAAATAGATATGCTGCCCTGCGCCTTCTCCCTGAGTTGTCCGCACATTTGTGTACAAAGGTTTCATTCACAGATCCCTCTGATTCAGAACCTTCCATGTTATCCTCCATTCACAGAACAAGTCACCCAAGTACCAATATTAAAAATAGAAAAATGAAAAATATACACCGTCAGATTGACTTAAGCTGGTCCCTACATATATATGCTTACTGCACCGACACACTTTATTCGAGCAAATACCCAGTATGTACCTGGCAGATACCTGGAATGCGCCGCTCCTCACCTCTGACAAGCCCCGTTGCGTTTGCCTTCCCAGCCTGGGTTCATGCCTGGCTGACGGGCGGCTGATCTGTTAAATGATAATGATTAGGATTTAATAGGCTGCAATGCTTCGCGTGTCTACCAGATGGCATAAATTCATGAATTGTAATGCAGTATATATATATATATACTGTGCACTATTGCAGCCAGCGGGAATAAAATGCTTCAATCCCTGAATGGAAAATACCTCAATGCACTCTGGCAGAAAACAGTCACAAACCTCAATACACCCGGGTATACCCGAATTCGTGGGACTAGCCGAGCTCGAATAAAGTGTGTTGCCAGTGTATATGATTGCTTGTTGTCATCCTCAGATGAGCGACTGTGTAAGTAACGTAGTCGGTGGTTTGGGGCATAAGTCCCAATCACAGTGCTCAATCCAAATCTGAACCTTTAGACAATAATGAGTATAAGTCCACATATCATGGTAACAGGAAACTGTATCAGCCAGCAGGTAGAGTAATGAGACCCAGTGCTTTATGAATGCAGCAAAAAGACACTCAGTATAATGGCAATAGTCCATGTGTCATAATAAAATAAAGGTTAACATACCGTTGTTGTATGGAACTCGGCCATACCAAACCCTTATGCTGCAGCACTATTCCAGGTCATCCAGTATCCCTGTGAGGGAGAAATATACTCACAGCAGGCTTGTTCCAATGCAGCGTGCAGCACGCTCAATATCCACATAGAAGTTGAAATCCAAAGATTCCTGCGGTGCACAGCAAAATAGGGTAAAAAAACCTATACTATACAAGGTGGAGAAACATAGTACAAACAATACACAAACATATAAAAATAACAGATGAAAAGTCCAGAAAAAATATATAATAAAAAATATACAAATCCTAAAAAATGCTCCAATTGCTATCCAAAAGAGTCTCTGCAGCCCGATTGAAGGGAACACCACTTCTTGAAGATATCTATAAAAACACAGAAGAAACAGGCGCACTCATAGCGTAAAAGGTATAACAATATATTTATGGAGTCAAGGATTAAAAATGCACACTCACAAACATAGCTTAATTAAAAGCATTTTTGAGTAAAACTCAGCCAGCCAGACGCAGGAACCCGGTAGCAGATGACTTTGGTATAGTGTCCGGTGTAGGTACACTGCAGCAGCCTCTATGGACACCTCCGGAGCCCGGGGAACACAAGGGACGCCGCCTTCCTCTCAATCCTGCGTCACACAATGAGTACTCAGCTCCAGATACCACGAGAACTCAGTGACGTCAGTGGATTCAACCGGAAAAAGTTCCCATGTATGCAACAAGTGGACAGCTGAGAGTGATACTTCCAAAACGCAATAAATGCTGTAGCAAGCCAGTGAGTGGAAATATAATAAAACTGGGCAGTAAACCTCCACACAACACTCTCTACGCGTTTCGTCTCAAAAAGACTTCATCAGGGGTTAAAAGCATAGATAGGGGACATAGTTTTATAGTAAGATGAACCAATCAGGGCAAAGAAGACTACTAATTGCTAATCAGGTACACACGATCAATGTAAGGATAATATTAACCCCTATATGTTCCAGAACACATATGGGCAAAGTGGACCAACAATACTAAAGAAAGTGACCAAATAAACAGATACATGTGATAACATACAATTAAACAAATTAAATTAAAATACATTTAAATACTACAACAAAATATAATATAACATCATACAACATAATATTGCATCATCGGAAAAATCATATAATAATATAATAAGCAGATGTTAGTAGAGAGATAACATTGATCCTAGTGATTTAAATAAATGGGTCTCTACTAGATAATACATATACAGAAATAATGATACAGAGATTCAGAGAGGCCAAAGTACAAAAGACAACAGAGTGATGCGGGAGGAGGGGAGAGGGGGGGGGAAAGTGCAAGGGAAAGGGAGGGGGTGGTGGGGGGTGAGACGAATTGGAGGGGGGTGAATAGGGGAGGAAAAGAAGTGAGGGAATGGACAAAATGGAAGAATGGACGGAGAAGGATTTTGGATCAATGGTGGTCACGCAAGCAGAGCTGATATAGCTATATACACAGTAAGATCTTATAATAGATATACCACATCTCAACCATTGTCAAAAAGGGAACAATCAACTATACCAGTGCGATAGTATGAATGTCACCACGGAGGGAACGAATTACATCGCTCAACCCAGACCTCCGTGAAAACACTGCACCCCATCACAGGCATGAAAGGTGTCATTAAACTACTGTACTAATATCTATTGTGTCATTGAGACCCCCTGGACACAACGTTCCAAGTACATATATCCAGTAGATCTCTCTGTCTCCTCCGTGGTGACATTCATACTATCGCACTGGTATAGTTGCTTGTTCCCTTTTTGACAATGGTTGAGATGAGGTGGACCTGAGGTGAGGGAGAAATATACTCACAGCAGGCTTGTTCCAATGCAGCGTGCAGCACGCTCAATATCCACATAGAAGTTGAAATCCAAAGATTCCTGCGGTGCACAGCCAAATAGGGTAGAGGACCAGCAAGGTGTAGTTTAAAAATATACTTTATTGAAACAGCATGGTACAGGGGACACACACTCTGACGCGTTTCGGACTGGTATAGTCCTTAGTCATAGAGCTCTGCGGGGCAGCCACCACACCAGTACAATAAAGATTGCTCAGATGCACCACCACATGTGTACCTGATCTAGGCTGGACTCATGTTGCACTACCTCAGACTAGGCTCACTCTCTCAGTGTCTGCTGTAACTCCTTCCTCCCAGTCTGTGCTCCCTATGGTAAGTGTCTGGAAGGGGCTAGAGTACTCTGGCTCTGCCATGCAGTACTTGGGGCGTCTACCTCTCTTGGTCAGCCTAGCGCAGACCCTCTCCAGGATTCCTGACCACGTTAACAGGCTATCCCTTCTGGCGTCCTACCAACTAGCACTACCTCAAAGTGACTCGGTCAGCTATAGCCCAGCTCCAGACCCCTCACTCCTTTCAGGCCCCTAGGTCGTCCCTGCGAACTGACAATACCCTGTCAGCCCCTGACCACCCCTAGGTCCGTCCCTACGCAGCACAGAGTGGCAGCAGACGCTCTCCCTGTTTCCCAGTGTGCCTAGCTAGAGCCTGTCCTGTTGACAGATCTGATCTCAGCAGCTCGCCTCCAAATGTAACGGTATTTCTGACCCGGCCTGACCCACCCAATCTCACATTGGCCCCTGTGGTCTAACCGGTCCCCATTACAGTGTGGTAGTGTCTGGTGGGCACCTGTTGGCAACAGGACTCCTGAGTCTCCTGCATGATGGTGTGTGGGGAGAACCCGTCCAGACAGGCAGCTGAGGTAGTGTGCTGAGTCCTACCTAGTTCCAGTGCAGCGCCTCCACCTCATCAGGGTCCCTTCGGTCACTTGGGGATGGTCCTGGCGAGGAACTCCTCTGTGGTGCTCCTCTCTGTACATTCACTCCACACATGTACATGAGAGGGTTTGTGATTGAGAGCATCTTTATTGATTGAGGTGGGCTAACTGCCCCTCGCAGTAGTTTCTTTAGCCACTCATTGTCCCTCAGTGCTTCCCTTGGAAAGGTGTAATTCTCCTTTAATAGGGATTCCCTATCCCAGCCGGGATGTCTTTACCCTGTGCCAGGTCCCTGGACACAGTCTTCCTATTCAGCTACTATAACATAACTTTTGCAGAACTGCTCAGAACTCAGGAGTCAGATAGAACTCTGGCAGGACTACTCAGAACTAACTTTTAGACACAGTGCTGTGCCTTATGTATACTCTGGAAGCTGACACACCTCTGACATCACTAACCATGGAGTCAGAGCATGTGACCACTCCCATCCATACACAGGGCACCCCACCAGGGTGTGAGGGCAAACCTCCATAATTACTGCTGGCATGCCCACAACTTACCAGGCCTTACTGTCAGCAGGAGAGATGACTGTAGCCATTTTACATGACCGCTACATTTGAGCACTGTGATTGGGACTTATGCCCCAAACCACCGACTACGTTACTTACACAGTCGCTCATCTGAGGATGACAACAAGCAATCATACAAGCATATGTATGTAGGGACCAGCTTAAGTCTATTTGACGGTGTATATTTGTCATTTTTCTATTTTTAATATTGGTACTTGGGTGACTTGTTCTGTGAATGGAGGATAACATGGAAGGTTCTGAATCAGAGGGATCTGTGAATGAAACCTTTGTACACAAATGTGCGGACAATTCAGGGAGAAGGCGCAGGGCAGCATACCTATTTGATAATGTCCCCCTTGATATGGTTGAAGATAATGCTGACTTGGAACTTTACTTCACTAAATTGGAAAAAACACTGTTAACCAACATAAGACTCTGGTGGGACATCACCACACTTGATAACTATGTCCTTACGAAAAGGATTCCCAGAGGTCTTCGCGTCAAAAAGACGCCGTCTTTTGGATTTCCATCTAAAGATTTCGAACAAGAATGGATTAGCACATTAGACGAATGTTCCATGAAGTTAATGGACTTGATCATTAAAACAAAAATCCAAGAAAGGATAATTGTGAAGAAGAACATAAAAGACCTACAGCAGAAACTCAACACATTTAAAGAAATGGAAGATTTCCAAGCTTTGGATAAAAAGTTGTCAAAAAATGTGGAGAAAGTGAAAGGTGAAATTATGCTAAAAAAACAGCAAAAATTTGAAAGAGATCGTATTGATTACGAGCGTCACCAAGTCTACGTTTGGCAGAGACCTCCACCATCAAGAAATACTGCACGCCAGGAATTTGGTCAAAAAGGAGTCCAGAATAATAACAAAAAAGATAGATCCAGAAGATCCACACCAAAAAGGTCTATCCTAAAAAAATCTGCAGAAACATCTAGCATATCGGACATCTCTGATGGAGAAAGCCGTCAACACACAGTATCCTTCTCCACGGATGAAGATACAGATAGATACGGCGAGAATACTGATTATGAAACACGGAATACAAAACATGGCGAGGCATCCACATCATATGACTTGAGGAGTCAAAAGGCGTCAAAAAACTCCACAAAGGGACAAGGCGCTCGAACAAAAGACGGGGCACAAAAGAAAAGAAAAATCGACCCTTGATGGAAGACCATAACGTCATTAATATTTCAGGGATAACCATTCCAGAGGGTGAAATAGCCGTGTTGAACAAGGGCCTTAACTTCGCCCCTATGAACGACTTCAACTTGTTCAACACGGTTATTGACCTACAAAAATATGTCCGCAAATTGTCTTTAAAAAAATGCTTTGCATCTAAAGATAAATCTCTCTCTGAACCTCCTCCGCTGGTTGACAGGGATCTTACAGACCCCTCTCAGACAGTCGACGAGCTTCAGGTGGAGAGATTTTCTTTTAAAGAGTATGGGGTACTTCAGGACATGTTAGATCTTGAAAGAGATGACAATATTTCAGATTCCATGAGTACTGAGGAGCAGTTTTCATTTTTGAGTGGTACCAAACATACACAATTTAGGAGTAAGTCCATTTTCTGTCCATCATTCTCCAAGGGTCCTCATTTACAGACCTATGAGAGGCTAGTGGAGAAGGATCTACAGGATCTTGCCACGGGCTATATATTCACTGCTCCTTCCTTTGACAACTTATCCAAAGAAGATAGAATAAATCTGAATTCATTAAAAAAGAGGTCTGACATTATAATTAAAAATGCGGACAAAGGGGGAGCAGTGGTTATTATGCATACGGAAGCATACCGTACAGAGGCCATGAGACAGCTGTCTAACACACAGGCATATTGTAAGTTGGATAAAGATCCTACACGGTCATATCTAGTAGAGATCCGTGAATTGTTTGATCTGGGCAGGGAATTGGGAGTACTCAATAGTCGTGAGTCAACCTACTTGTATAATCCATTCCCAACTGTGCCTATTTTTCACCATCTCCCAAAGATCCACAAAACCTTAGTCTGTCCTCCTGGCAGACCAATTATATCTAGTATTGGATCTTTGGGAGATGGTCTATCTAGGTACGTTGATTATTTTTTACAAACTCTGGTAAAAACATTACCCGCTTATCTAAGGGACTCTGCGGATTTGCTTCAGGATATTCAGAGAATTCAATGGCTTAATGGTTACACTTGGGTTACACTCGATGTAACCTCTTTATACACGATTATTGATCACACTTTGGGCACGAGAGCAATCAGTCACTTTCTTAATCATTCTAATTTAAATTTGGCACAAAACACTTTTTTGTTAGATTCGGTGATGTTTCTGTTACAACACAATTACTTTATGTTTGATTCACAATTTTATTTACAGTCACAAGGCACAGCAATGGGCACGTCATTTGCACCATCATATGCAAATCTGTATATGGGATTTTGGGAGTCTATCTACATTTTTGGTGACACTAACCCTTTTAGAGATAATATTATTTTCTATCGTCGCTTTATTGACGACCTATTATTTATCTGGAATGGGGATGATGACACCTTACACGCTTTCTTTGAATATCTTGAGGCCAATACGTATAATTTAAGATTCACACACTGTTATAGTGACTCACAGATTGACTTTTTAGACCTACATTTGTACATTGATGTTGGTCAGAAAATACAGACTAACATCATCAGGAAGACAAACTCAAAAAATTCCCTGCTCAGATCAAACAGTGCCCACCCAAGACCGCTTATAAAGGGAATACCAAAAGGGCAATTTCTGAGGTTAAGACGCCTATGCTCCACAAGAGAATCCTTTTTGGTACAGGCAGAGGATCTAAAGAAAAGATTCAGAGATCGTGGTTATGTAGAGAGAGATCTGGAGAGTGCATTTAATTATGCCCTAGAAACTGATCGGGAGTACCTCTTAAAAAAGAGGAACCCCAAAAAGACACCACATAATAATATTAACAACCAGTGTCCACTGTTCATAACCACGTTCTCAAAACAAGCAGAACAGATTAGACACATACTCCAAAAACATTGGGGAATCTTAAAATTAGATACAGATTTGGATCCCTATACCACACAAAAACCTAGAATGGTATTCAAGAAAGCCAAGACCATCGGCAACTATGTATCTCCTAGTCTGTTTGAGTCAAAAGCTAAAAATACAAAACCTCTACCTAAGGGATTCTTTAAATGTGGCCTATGTAATCTCTGCAGATATGCTGAACCATTAAAATCAGTAAGGGATGTCCATACAGGACAAGTTTACCGGTTGGAGTCATTTATGACATGCAACACCAACTTTGTAATTTATTTACTGAAATGTGCATGTGGAAGTGGCTATATAGGCAGGACCATTAGGGCTTTGAAAATAAGGATTACAGAACACATCCGGAGTATAAAGAACAGCGATGAACGCTTTCCGGTAGCACGTCATTTTAACACGTGTCCCTCAGGATCAATCAAAACACTTACGTATAGTGCCATTGAGACCATCTCTATACACCCTAGAGGAGGACATAGAGAAGCATCACTAAACCGCAGGGAGATGTTCTGGATTTATGCCCTTGGGACATTGGCACCCAGGGGCATGAACCAAGATTGGGAGCTCAAACATTTTTTAACTTGATTCAAAAGGATGAATGAGCCCATTCTATCAACTGATTTGCCCTAGTTTTTGGTCCAAAAATCTATAAAAACACAAAAAATTAGAGTAGCTTTCGTTTATTCAAATGTATTAGATAACATGCAATATGAATATCTAATATCCACTGTATTCTCATATAACAATTTTGCTTGCCTTACGTTAGAAACCAGGTCCATTGTTCACACAGCTAGAAAATAACTGTCTCAAATGGATACTTTATTATATTGTACATGTTTTTATGACATATGTTTACTCATAGATCAAAACTTATGCATTACTAAAAGTTAATTATCAATAATAACATTAGTTGAATACATTAACATGATAAATATTGTTGAATAACTTTTTTCCCCAATCTACACATGTAACCTCCATTTCAGATTTTAGATTCGCTACATTATGTATTTGTATGTTATTCATGTCTTGTTGTACCTGATTTAATATGTTTTTACTATGTTAGTTTTAACTTGTTTAGTTCATCCCCATATGTTTTTCACTGAAGGTCTAACCACACCCACCCTACACCCTCACCTCCCAAATTCATACATCCCCCTGAACTTCCCTTCCCCTTCCCCTCCCTCTCTTCCCCTCCCCTCCTTTCCTTCCTCGCCTCCCTGGGTACCCTGTTAGTGCTATATAGCCGGGTATCGCTCTGTGAGGATTGAGGACTCATTGCTGTTGTTTATAGTCGTTGCTTAGCAACGACGCGCTACGTGGCGGCAGAGGGGTCTGGGCGCTCAAGCTAGATGCGCGTCACTCCCCTCATCCTCATACATACCCACGGCAGCTAGCGTTTCTATTGGCTGGGAGCCTCAGCCAATGAGGCTATAGTCTGGCGATTTTCACGCCAAAATGAGTAGCGCGATGACGCAGGGGGATGTACATCACTCCCCTTCAAATATATATACGGCAGTCAGTCATTCTATGTGCTGGGAGTCCCAGCCAATTAGATTATATATTAGCGATTTTCGCGCCAAAAACGGGGAGCGCGATGACGTAGGGGGGCGGGCTTAGCCCTTTAAATCAGTGGGGATGAATGGCGCGGATCAGCTCTATGACTAAGGACTATACCAGTCCGAAACGCGTCAGAGTGTGTGTCCCCTGTACCATGCTGTTTCAATAAAGTATATTTTTAAACTACACCTTGCTGGTCCTCTACCCTATTTGGCTGTGCACCGCAGGAATCTTTGGATTTCAACCTCTACATTGCAGTATATTGCTGGATCAGTCTGGCACCTGCTGAGACTTACAGCACTCTAAATAGACTAACTAACTTTACACATTCACTTTGCCATCTGGCGGTCAGGCGCCGAATTACAAACCGACATATCCTTGTTTAATTTCAGGTGTGAATAACAACACGAAGAGCTGTCTACAGTTGTCTACAGCTAAACGGGATGTATATTGATTACATTTCCAAAACAAAACTATTAATGTCCGGACTTTAGTTAAGGAGAACTGAAGATACAGACAGGCTACTGTATGTAAATGCATGTCATGTACTGTATACTTTTACTTGACCCATAAGCAGATAGAGAGGCTTTTATTCAGTCTGTTGAATGCCCCACTGGAAATTCTGGGGTCAAAAGTCTAGCAATTCAGTACCTACAGGGCAGATACAATTTTCAAACAAATAAAAATGATGGTGTATCACTGTCCTGAAGTAATTAAGTAAGTGAATGCCCAATTTATAAAGCGAAATACGGGTGGTATAATGAGGTGGGAGTTTATATTATATTCCATTTGAGGGAGTCTTTTTCAGCATCCCTAATAGATCTTACGCAAATGTGGAAGATGAGGCTCCGAAGAAGGGTCATTGCAGGGATCTGAAATAAACCACAAACTGAAAAGGCTGCTTTAATTCAATTCATACTATTTCATATTATGCAGCAGTATGTAGCCCATATTTAGTAATCATTCTTTTTCTATAAAACACCTCCAGGAGCGGTAAGACATCTTACATCACACAGTCGTGCATCTTAAGACTGCTTAGTAAATATTTTAATTTAGCCTTTCCAAAATGCCATTGACACGTTGTTGATTGGTACAGTACTCTACCATGGGAAATAATTATTTGTGTTTATTATAAAAGTGTCTAGGTACATGCAGTGAATGCCATACAGAATTTAGATTTTTTTTTCTGTTTGGTTCTCCATTTCTTGCATGTTTGTGCGGTGTTCCAGATCACAAATGTACTGCATGCAATATGTCTTGCGACTTCACCACAGTATATACAGTATGTCTCAGTAGCCCATCATAAAATGCACGTGTGATCCTAGGCTCCTTGTGTTGACATGTTAAGAGAACACTGCACTGTAAGCCAGAATTCCTCAAAAGTGTGTAGGTGAAGAGCTTATGCAATCAGGCTTTCAAGGTTTATTTTCTCCATGTGTAACCTAGCAACGGTCAGGCAAGTCCAAGGAGAATTTATATTGAGCAGTAAGTCTGGTATATTCCACACTCCACTGCAAATGTATTAAGTCTCAATACCATTTTCCTGCAAACCTTATTGAAATGAGCTTTTACTTCAATTCCTAGAAATACAGACACAAAGCAGATACAGTAAAAACAATGTCGCCCACTGAGTTTACCTGACTTCTGTATAATCGTAGGTCTTATTTTGTGTCTGCAATTTTATCCGTTTAGGAATTACTGGCATTTTGTATTCTTTTATTGCATTTGCCCCCTCCACCTTTCCTGAGGACTATTAAATAGATCTGTTCTACCTGTATCATTCATTCAGCTGTGCATGACCATTCTTTCTAGAATTTCATTGGAACAAATTCAATTGTTCTCTTCGGTATGTCAAAGTGTTACTGTTGAGAACCTGTGTAGATGTGTTTGAAATGCAGTTCAAACATCTTTGCACTAATGTTTATTTTTATTTTAATCAAAAACAGCATATTTACAAGTTTAAGCAACTTCAGTGTGCAAAGGGGGAGATTTTACCAGTAATCCATATGGAACCATCGCCTTGTTATTGCTGGTAATCCTTCTCCTAAAACAGTTTAAAACTCCTTTGGCCTCTCCATTGCCTTGTTTTATGTAAGAAAATGATAAACCCCAGATTTGATGAAAGACAAGATTGTACCTTTTTTACTTTGCATCGAATTGTAAATGTCATACTCATGGCCATTCCTCTTGATTACCAGATTTAGGGCCTCATGCAGTAAGCGTTGATAAGGGAAATATGGCCATGTTATAGCCAAAATTGGGTTTGAGATTCAGTAAGCGCCGATAAGTGCTTCATATCGCCAGGTTTCGGAGCCGATAATTTGGTTATGGCCAGTCTGCCCCCCTGTCCAACCCAACACAGATGAACTCAAACTGGATCAGCACAGTCTCACCAAGTTCATGGAAGGTACTGATCAGATAGACAGTTTTCTAAAGAACTTTGAGACACAGTGCCGGCGGTACAAAGTGCTTCCCCAGCATAGGGTTGCACGTTTGGACCCCTTACTGTCCGGCTTGGCTAAGCAGACGATGATGGCGCTTCCAGAGGAGTATGCTGATGACTATGACCACCTGAAAGAACTGTTACTGTTTCAGTACGGATTTACCCCTGAAGCCTACCGGGGTAAATTCCGGCAGGAAGAGAGGCAGCCCCAGGAGTCCTGTGTTACCTATGTGACCCGCATGGCTTTGTACGGGATACACTGTGTGGAGGGCTATGAGGCACGGACTTACCAACGCCTGCTGGACCTCATCTTTCAGGAGCAGCTCATGCAGCAGTGCCCGCCGGCGGTGAGGGCTTGGGTGTACGACAAGAAGCCCAAGACTTACCAGGAGGCGGCGAGGCTTGCAGACGACTATGTGGTCAGCCGAGCCCTGATGACCGCCAAAACAGTAGCCAAGGCGGCGGTGGCGGCGGCACCGGCCAGAAAGTTTGCCAATACCCCCCAATGGACTCAGAGGCAGCAGCAGCAGTCCACCGAAGGCGGGGGAGCTCCGGCACGCGCGCTGGTGCTACAACTGCAACCGCCATGGTCACATCAGACCAGATTGCCCGGAACCCCTGCGTTACGGCGGACCCCATCAGGGGCAACGCACCCCATCTGTGAAGCCGGTAGCCTGTGTGCGGGTGGCTCCACCACAGACTCCGGACCGGTCATGGAACCAACTCCCAGCGAGACGTCCCATGCAACGCCTGTCCCGGTTTCATCGGTGCCTACAGCCAGGAGCGGAGGACATCTCAGCGCGGACCTGCAGCAGATGGATGGCCGGAACACACATCTCACCCCAGTCACAGTCGGTGACCGCCAAGCAGTTGGCTTGCTGGATTCAGGAGCTGCAGTGACCCTGGTCCGACCTAATATAGTCCGGCCAGAGGAATTGATCCCAGGCCCTGGGATACAGATCACTGTGGCAGATGGAGAGCCACGTTTCTTGCAAGTGGCCAGGATCTTTTTGGATTGGGGGGAGGGCCAGGGTGTGTGGGAGGTGGGGGTTTTACCCGGTTTGGATGCCGATGTTCTTCTTGGCAAGGATCTGGGACCGATGACCTGCACCTATGACCGAGTGCCCAAGCCCGCTGCAGTGGCGGCGGCTACCCGGAGCCAGACAGCAGCAATGGTGGCGGCGTCAGTCCCCCAGCCTTTGGGACCAACGTTAGCGGAGGGTGCAGAGGAGCCCGGGGAGGTAAGCCAGGATCAGTTGCAACCACAGACTGACTTACTGTTTCCCCTCACCCTTCCCCATTCTCCGGACAATGACATGACTGCAGGGTGGCCAGAATTAGGAGCCCAGTTTAGGGAGGCCGTGAAGACAGACCCTACCCTGGCCGGCGTGAGACTTCGGGCGTCCGAATCTCAGGCAGGGGAAGGCACTGAGCACTGCCTATGGGATAAGGGACTCCTGTATAGAGAAGAAGGGAACCCAGGGATAGAGGAGATAAGGGACTCCTGTATAGAGAAGAAGGGAACCCAGGGATAGAGGAGGGATTGACCGGTAAGCGACAGCTAGTAGTGCCCCAGGGGTACTGACAGCAACTGTTACGGGTAGCTCACTCTATTCCGTTAGCGGGACATCAGGGGGTCAACAGAACGCGAGCCCAGTTATTACAGCGTTACTACTGGCCGGGGGCATCTCGAGATGTGGGCACTTTCTGCCGCTCTTGTGATGCCTGCCAGCGAGTGGGTAAGGCGGGCGACCGTGTGAAGGCACCCCTGAAACCCCTACCGATAATAGGGGAACCCTTCCAGAAAGTAGCGATGGATCTTGTAGGACCCCTTATGATTCCTAGCAGGTCAGGGAAGCACTACATCCTCACGGTGGTGGATTTTGCCACCCGGTACCCTGAGGCGGTAGCGCTTGGCACCATAGATGCCAAGACAGTGGCAGCAGCTTTGCTGAACATTTTTTCTAGGGTAGGTTTCCCTAGTGAGGTCCTAACCGATCAGGGGTCACAGTTCATGAGTGAACTGTTACATTGTCTCTGGGATGCATGCGGTGTACAGCACCGGCGCACTACCCCTTACCATCCCCAGACAAACGGATTATGTGAGAGGTTTAACGGTACCCTGAAGCAGATGCTTCGGACCTTTATATAGGCGGAGGGGAAAGACTGGGAGATTCATTTACATCACTTGCTGTTTGCCTACCGAGAGGTACCGTAGGA
>WSYH01010838.1:0-22224 GCA_036426205.1 Ascaphus truei
TAACCTTTATGTACGCACAATACTTACCTTTTACTTTGGTTACTAAATATATCATTTAATGCACTATGAGCGTTGTGCGCTGTGTTTTCTGTTTTTTTTGGCAGGAATGAATGAATGAATTGTAATGTGTATAGTACTGTAGTACTGTACAGCACTGTGCTACGGTGTCAATTTGCAGGTGTTTAAAAACCAGATTAAAACCAAGTCTACCACAGTGGTTCATTGTGAATTGACCTTGGTCCTTGAAGACGCTGAAGACGTTATCAAATTAAGGCGTTTCATAATAAAAACCTCTAAAACACAATGCTGTGGGCTTTTATCTACATTTTTATCCCTGCACAATTGCTGAATAGACACATGTCAACTCCATATATGTATACAAAACCTGACTGTAGTTATGCATTTTTAATATTTTCTGCAATTAATGCTTGAACAGAAAAGGTGACTGTATCAGAAATATATGAATATTTCATTTCAAACTATGATTTTTTCAAATTTTCACCTGACGTTCATGTGCGGAAGTGTTTGGTAAGGCAAACCTTAACTAACGATGATTGCTTTTTTCACATTGCCCTCCTCCCAGAGATAGAAAGGGTATTGGTCTGTGATCCCACATTTTTACAGTATGTTTGATCATGGCAACTACAAAAGGAGAAAGGTCGGGTTTAATCCATTTAAGAATCGTCTTTCCCAATCCTGCAATGTGGCAGCGCCGGCACCAGCACCGGCTTACAATAACGATCCGATGTCAGTGAAAACCTGATGAATGCCAATCCTTGCTACCTGGCCCTGTCAGATTACCCGCAAGATTTCCAGCCTGATTTCAAGCCTGATTTCCAACCAGATTACACCTACCAGCATGCTTATCAACATGATTACCAGCTTCAGCAGCTGTCAACTATACAGGTAACAGGCCCGTTAGCACCTGTCAACTATAATGCAGACTACAGGAGTGACCCCGGCTTGTACGCACAATACATCTCTGACGTTGGTTCATCTCCACCCGGTTGGCAAAGTCTATAATGAAGGTAAATATAATGTACTACAGTATACTGTATTACACTATATAATAGGGTATTAAGTTTAAAGCTGCAGTTCAAGCTGCCATTTAAAATATATATATATATATATATATATATATATATATATATATATATATTTAAAACAACAAGTGCATCAATACAATCTGCACACTGACAAGTGATTAGCTAAGCTGCAGATCGATCCATTCTCCTGTAATCAATCGCTTTGCTCAAGGTTATTTAATTAAATTCTTGCACAGCTTTATGGAAAATGTTGTCCTGGAATATGATTGACAGAGCATTACTATAGTAGATACAATTGGTGGACTGCTAGAGGGCCGGGCTCAATAGCCAAAGCCTATCAGAAGGGGAAGGGGGCTGTCACTTTGGAAATGCATCCTACATTAGAAACATTAAAAATGTCTTTAAAACATTTTTTTTAATATGCTACAAGTATTTTCTCATAGTATAGAACAGATTTTTTTTTAAAAACATGTCGGATATTGCTTGGACTGTTGTTTTAATTCCCAATGACAATATAGTAGTGTGCAGTATGCCTGCCATACAGTGTCAATGCTTGTACTCATGCACACTACAGCGCGACTTGGCGCATGCGCAATACCGAAAATAATAGCATCATTTTTTTTTCCAGAAAATAAACTTTGACATCAAGCGGCAAAAGATAAAGAGGACGTTCGATGGAACTCTAATATCGCTTTTAGAAAATGTTGCTTTTTTACTTTTATACAGTCAGTATTACAGCTTCACGCTGTACAGTATTTTATATTATTGATTCAATTACATGTCATAACCTGTACTAAAATTTCCACACGCATTCACATTGTGAATTTGATTTACAAATCTAACAACAAATTTTTTTTAAGTGATAATGTCATTTTTATTGAGAAGGAGAGAATAATTGTGAGCTTTATATAAAACCTTATACAGTTTGATGCTATGTTTTCATATTCAATACATTTTTACATTGTTATCATCAGAACTATTTTATTTTATCAATGACATTGAATTTTGCAGTATAATTAGAGTAGACTTGCATGTGTAATTAATTCTGCTAAGAAACCACAAAAATAAATATTAATATCTTTTATTCTATATTTATTATTCAATACTTTCAACATGTGTGATAAGTCTTCTTGGGGATTTGGCAAGAATGACTTCACATTCAATGTGAATTTCAAGTCTGAAAAAAAAAAGGCATACTTTCTTTTTTCCTCGACAAGGGCTTAATAAATGAGTGTTTTTAAGAAAGCATTATGTGAAGCATGTTTTTTATATTTTATCAATTTTTCCATTCTTAAAATCATTTACTTTTTATTTCTACTGTATGAGGTGGCATACTCTAATATTTATTTGGGGGTGGTGGGGTCAAATTATTCTTATGATCTGATTCTGATGAACTGTTTAAATGATTCCTCGAACTACAGGTATAATCCTGCACACCCGGACTGGCAAAGTTACTAGTTGCACCTTTCCCCCTCACAAAGCCTAACAAACAAAAGCACATCAACTGCTTATCGACACCTCCCCCATAGCCATTCATTATGTTTCAGGCTTTTATGTACTGTAGAGTCTTGAGACTGGTTTCACACGCATGTGCACATGTGATAAGTCCTTCTTGGGGATTTAGCAAGAATGACTTCACATTCAATGTGAATTTCAAGACTGAAAAAAAAAAGCATACTTTTCTTTTTTCTCGACAAGGGCTTAATAAATGAGTGATTTTAAGAAACCATTATGTGAAGCCTGTTGTTTTATATTTTATCAATGTTTCCATTCTTAAAATCACTTGCTGCTTCCTAACGCCCTCAAGATTAAAACAGATCTTCCCAGAAACTTCAGACAAATGTTGGATAGCGTGTGGGCAGCATGGTCCATATTTGGTGGGAATGCCCAGTAATAAATAGGTACTAGGGACTGATTCTAGGGACCCTCTGGTGTACGTTTTAGCCAAGCCAATCGAGAAAACTAACTCCCCGACCACACGCATAATCTCACATATCCTGACAGCTGGCTGATGCGCAATAGCGGCAGCCTGGAAATGCCAATCGCCCTCTTCCAAACAGATGGTCAAAACAGAATAGGGGAAGTAATGC
Source organism: Ascaphus truei (assembly GCA_036426205.1). Taxonomy (NCBI): domain Eukaryota; kingdom Metazoa; phylum Chordata; class Amphibia; order Anura; family Ascaphidae; genus Ascaphus; species Ascaphus truei. The sequence goes on from WSYH01010838.1 coordinate 3,137, forward strand.
TCATGGAGAGACTCTCAACCTTCCTCAGACACACAACCAAAAAGTTTCATAAGACCTGGAATCCATGACTAGAAGCCCAAACTTAGGAGATTGTCAGGGTAACGAAGATAGGAACTAGGTAAAGATAAAGGGAAAAATATGGAACACTCCCCTTCCTTACCCCTCCCTCTCTCTTCCCCCCTTCCTTTCCCCCCACCCCCTAAATATTTTTTCTTCATTGTTATTTATTATCAAGTTATTTAAATGTATAAAAACAATGTCAAATAGTCACTTTGGGCTGCGGAAGACAAAGGTGACTACTTTAGATAAGTGCTATGAATATTGTCATGTAATAACTTTGTTGGGATAAAAAACTCAATAAATAAATATTTGTATGAAAAAAAATCACTTGCTTTTTTTTCTATTGTATACTGTATGTGGCATACTCTAATTATTATTTGGGGGTGGGGGGTTCAAATGATTCTGATGAACTGATTATTTTTCACACTTTCTCATTCTTTTGCAGGCTGCATTGCATTCTGTAGTTCTTTTATCATTGAGAGAAGGGGGGATTAGGACAAATTATTGACTGTATTATGCACAGAGTACAGTAAGTTTGCACATTAACCACATACCCTTCCTGTAGTGGTGCATCTCTGAAAGAAAAAATAATCACCAGGATTAGTGCATTAAAGGCCTTGAGTATTTAACAATATTAGACTATAACTACTGTCTAACTATATATAACTGTATAACTACAGAATATAACTATATATTTACAGTAACTATAATTATAATAGGTAGGATAGTAAACACATGTCTAATGCAAATGTACTGTACTGTATATAATACTGTGTATAGAAAGTGGAGAGTTAGCGCAGACATAAAATTGTTTCAATGGTTATTTTGAGTGCCATACTTACCTGTACTATACTTACTGTACCTATTATTACCTTGCCACTGTACAGTACCATACTACATTCCGGTGCCACTCCTTTGACGCTGTAAAAGAACGGGAAACACGCTGGCTATAATGTAAATATAGTTATTGCATCTTTGTGCTGTGAGTATAGTTCCAGAAACTCTTTATTCCTTGTATTAATTCCTTCTTTTTGGACGGTTTCACGGCCTTTCGTATATATTCCTTCATCACATGCCACACCAATTCTATAGGATTCAAATCTTGTGATCTGGAAGGGGAGGGGGAAAAAAAGGCAAATTAGTTAAAGAGATATAAACAGTGTAAAACAATGAGAAACAGTTACCATATGTCAGGAATCGGCATCCTCTGCGCTCCCCACACAGAGCACTCTCTCCCCTCAGGGTGTCCCTGGACACACAAAACAATCCTGCCTTACCGACCTCTGCGGCTCACCGCCCCTGCCGCTGTCGCCGGATCACTCCCCTTGGCTATTCCTCTGCTCAGCGCCGGGCGCGCCCACTCCCTCCCGCGTGCACACCTGCACCATCCACTGGCTCGGTCCACGCGCATACACGCGTTAAGGAGCGCGCTCATTCTGCACACTCTTCTTCCCTTCCTCCGGACCTTAGGCTCCGCCCCCGCACACCACACGAGCATACTCAGGTTACCAACAAGACTCACCTGGCCTGTTATGCCTGCACCAATCTGCAGTGTCTCCCTGTAGCTCTTCCTGTCCCGCCTCCGTTCCTTATTGGACCTTCCTGCTTTATCTAGCTCATCTCTGCTCTCAGTCTTTGCTCGACATAGTCTCTGAATGGAAGTACTTCTGGATTCTCTCAGTGTTTTCACAGGTCCTGACGCGGCTTGTACGACTACCCCCTCTGGCTCTCGATCTTGGCACTCCTTGGACAATGCTCACTCTGGTATCCCCTTGAACACGGCTTGGACAATGACCTATCTCCGCTCTCCACTCCCTGACCTCAGAAAGGCATTCTTCACTCTATCTCTACAACCGGTACCGGCAAGTAATGTCTACATTACTACACCTGGCAACACTTTATACCACACTCGGACACGCTCCCTTTGCTGCGGAGATGGGTCTGGTCTGCGGGCAGCACCGGCGTAACATTATGTCGAGCCCACAAGACGCAGACCAGACCGAATTTCAACAGTTTCTCTCCAATCTGCTTCATCAAAACCAGGCCACGGCAGATCAAATTGTGGCACTTACATGCCAAGTCGCAGTACTCTCAGACCGAGTACTGACCGCGACCTCGCCAGATGTAAGCCCCCACTCCGCAAGCGCAGTTAGCAGCTCCAATGTAAGGATTCCTCCCCCCAAGCCTTATGCAGGTGAACCGCAAGAATGTAGGAGTTTCCCAAACCAGTGTGAGGTGCAGTTTGAAATGCCCCCCCATCTCTACAATACTGGTCGCAAGAAGGTAGCCTACATTTATAATCTCCTCACTGGCAGCGCCCTAGCTTGGGCTTCCCAGGTTTGGGAGCGACGTTCTGATCTTATCCAAGATTACCCGGCATTTAAAGCAGAGTTCCAACAAGTATTCGATTCTCCCGCTCGTCGGGAGATGGCATCTGTTTCTCTTCTCCAGATCACTCAGGGACGGCGAATGGTGACACAGTATGCTGTGGAATTCCGGACTCTAGCAGCCGAAACTAACTGGGGACAAGAGGCTCTCGTCTCCGTGTTCTGGCAAGGCCTGGCAGATCCCATCAAGGATGAACTCTCTCGCAAATCCAGGCCGGATCAATTGGAGGTCCTCATTGATTTGGCCGTCAGAGTGGATAATGTATCCAGGTACGCCGCTCAGAGCGTCAGCGCACTCGCTTCCATAACTTTCAAGTTCCGTTCTCCAGTACTCTCAGTAGCACTCCTGCTCCCCCAAGTGCTACCATACCTCTTCGTCCTGCACTGGAGTTGCCAGAGCCAATGCAATTAGGGATACAACGCATCCGCACACCGATACAGCAGTTCCGCCACGCCGGGGGATTGTGTTTCTACTGCGGATCCATGGAGCATCTGGTTCGGGAGTGTTCACTGTGTCCGGGAAATGGGAACACCCAGTGAGTACAGAGGGGCTCTCTCTGGGTGTAATGTCTCCACGTCCCCTTCATAAAGGTGAACTCCCTAAGAAACTTACATTTCCAGTCTCCCTTTCAGGCGATAAGTTCCAGACTTCTACCGCCGCTTTCATTGACTCAGGAGCTGGAGGAAACTTCGTGGACCTTGAATTCGCCAGGTTAAACCGCATACCGCTTGTGAGGAAGAAGGTTCCAATCGCACTCGTCGGTATCGATGGACGTCCTCTTACCCCGGCCCACATCTCCTTAGAGACGGCCCCCTTGGTTCTGTCCTCACATCTGCACAAGGAGATCTTAGTTCTCTATGCCATTCACGCTCCTGGGATACCCATCACCCTTGGTCTTCCTTGGCTACAGCTTATCAATCCTCTCATTGACTGGACTTCCTCTGTTCCTATCTCCTGGAGCCCGAGGTCAGGTGAGACTCATCAACTGCTGGCCAATACCTCTGATCCCGAAGTTATTCTACCTTCTGTTTACCACCAATTCTGGGACGTTTTCAATAAGGTACAGTCAGACCTTTTGCCACCACACAGGACTTACGATTGTCCGATCAATCTGGTTCCAGGTTACTCCCTACCCAAGTCCAAGACCTACCCCTTGTCGTTACCAGAATCTCACGCTATGGATGAATATATCCAGGAGAATCTCAAGAAAGGCTTTATTAGTCACTCCAATTCCCCAGCAGGGGCTGGGTTTTTCTTCTTCAAGAAAAAGGACGGGTCGTTGAGGCCTTGCATCGATTACAGGGGTTTGAACCACATAACTATCAAAAATCGTTACCCACTTCCCCTTATTACTGAACTGTTCGATAAATTACAGGGGGCCAAGAATTTTTCCAAGTTGGATCTACGTGGTGCGCATCAGGAAGGAGGATGAATGGAAAACGGCCTTCAACACGCGTAGTGGACACTACGAGTATCTTGTAATGCCTTTCGGCTTATGTAATGCTCCCGCTGTCTTCCAGGATTTCATCAACGACGTCTTTCGTAAGGTACTCAATATTTTTGTTATAGTATACTTGGATGATATCCTGATTTTTTCCAAAGATCTCCAGGACCATATACGCCACACCTCCTACGTCCTTTCCCGTCTCCGTGAACACCATTTGTACTCCAAACTGGAGAAGTGCACCTTTCATCAGACCTCTACTCCGTTCCTGGGGTACATAATTTCTGATGAGGGGTTTATGATGTACTCCGGTAAACTTCAAGCAGTCACTGAATGGCCAATACCCAATTCTCTCAAGGCATACAACGTTTTTTAGGGTTCGCTAATTACTATCGCAAATTTATATGGAGTTTTTCTACCATTGTGGCACCCCTCACTGCGCTCACCAAAAAAGGATCTGATCCTTCTGCTTGATCGTCAGAGGCCATCTCCGCCTTCGAGACACTCAAGAAAGCTTTTATATCCATACCTATTCTCCGTCATCCCAACATTGAACTTCCCTTCGTCCTGGAGGTCGACGCTTCTGATTGCGGCGCTGGAGCCGTTCTTTCTCAGAGACCCACGCCTCAAGATAAGTTACATCCCTGTGCATATTTTTTCAAGAAATTCTCATTCGCTGAGAGGAACTATGACGTGGGTAACAGGGAACTTCTGGCCGTGAAGATGGCTCTTCAAGAGTGGAGACACCTGCTGCAGGGGTCGAAAGAGAAGTTTACTATTCTCACGGACCACAAAAACCTTCTTTACATAGAAAACGCTCGACGCCTTGGTCCAAGACAGGCTCGTTGGGCTCTTTTTTTTTCTCGATTCGATTTTCACCTTTCCTATATCCCCGGGACTAAGAACGTAAAGGCAGACGCACTCTCCCGAATACATTCTTCTGAAGAGAGGCCAGAGGAACCTTTGGAGACTATCCTTCCACAAGAGAGGATTCTCGCCACGTCTTCTTTCAAGAATCTGGACAAGATTTTGCACTCCCAGAGACGCATTCCCAAGGACTTGGTCGTTCCCAACAACAAACTCTTCGTACCTTCCAAATTTGTTCCAGAGGTCCTGTCTTGAAGTCACTCCTCTAAATCTGCAGGTCATCCAGGTTTTAAGAATACTTCTGATCTCATTCGTCGGAATTTCTGGTGGCCTAGGATGTCTCAAGATATTCTGCAGTATACCCGCGCTTGCCCCACGTGCGCTCAAAGCAAGACTCTCCGTCAAAAGCCTCAGGGTTTTCTGTTACCTCTTCCAGTTCCCGACCGCCCCTGGTCCCACATTTCGATGGATTTCATTGTGGAGTTGCCCAGGTCCAGAGGAAAGAACACAATCTTGGTGGTCGTGGACAGGTTCTCAAAGATGTCCCATTTTATTCCACTTAAAGGATTACCCACCTCCCCCGCCCTTGCTGATATCTTTACAGAGCACATTTTCCGGATTCATGGGATCCCTTTGTCCATTGTTTCTGACAGAGGTTCTCAGTTCGTATCCAAATTTTTTAGAGCTTTCACAAAGAGATTGGGCATCTCTTCTTCTTTCTCTTCCGCCTATCATCCTCAGTCCAATGGACAAACAGAGAGAATCAATCAATCCCTGGAGAAGTACCTGAGATGTTTCATATCCGATTTCCAGGATGATTGGGCTCAACTCCTTTCTTGGGCAGAGTATGCCGTCAATTCTGCCAAAAACGAGGCCACCCTGGAGTCGCCCATCTTTATAAATTATGGGTTCCACCCTCCCTGTCTTCCCATCCCCAACATTCCTTCTGGAGTTCCAGCCATTGATGAACGCATTTCTTCCCTCCAAACCGCATGGTCCAGGATTCAGTCTACCCTTCTCGACTCCTCCCGCAGATCGAAACTACAGGCTGATCGTCGTCGTCGTTCGGCGCCCAGTTACAAACCAGGGGATTTGGTATGGCTCTCCTCTAAGAATATCCACCTCAAGGTACCATCTCCTAAACTGGCACCTAAGTTCCTGGATCCCTTCACTTTATTTAGGTATGCTAATGCAGTGTTTAATAATGGGCAAATAATCTATTATCCATATCTGGATAAAAGATATTTTGCACATTACTGTACTGTATGGGTTTGGCCGGAGAGGGGGGGGGGTCGTGTATTGATGTTTGTTAAATCTTTTTTTAATATACATGTGTTTCATAGTGTAGATGTGCAGGGGGTCTCCGGAGCTGACCCGCGTTGGTTTTATGTCCGGGGACACCCTGCTTCCAAAGATACAGGCACCTTTATGGGGTGCCGGTATCCACTACAGTTTCAAGCTTCCGCGTCACGTGACCGGGACATGGAAATTCTGCAGGGGATACCGGCACCTCATAGCGGGGCCTGTATCTCCTGAAGTAGGGGGTCCTCGGACCTGAAACCAATGTTGTTCAGCTCCGGAGACCCCCTGCTCATGTGCACTGTTATTCAAATGTATTTATTTAGTGTACGATCGCCTGTAACAGCTTTCCTTGGAGATGGCAAATCTCCATGCAAATGTTACATGCAGCTTTTTTTTCTATCAGCTAGCGTACGTGAAGTTTAAGAACACTAGCAGGGGGGAAAAAAGCAACACGTACGCTGTGGGTGTTTTGAGTACGTACGTTAAAAAATGGGCTCAAGGCCTTAGTGAATCGTGTCCCCGGCCTCACTTTTTAACGGACGTGCTTTTTTTGAACATCAGAACGCAAACCCATTGAGCTTAGTGCATAGCCCCCACAGAGCATTAAATCTCCATACACACATGTAAGGAATTAAAAAAAACACAGTACAAATTCTCAAACTATATTCTGAACATTCTTTTCTTGGGGTTGAGGAGGAGCACAGGATAAGTTCGTGATATGCAAAAAAAATAAAAATATATATAGTGCAGATGGTAGATCACTGCTAAAAAGATAATCAATATAGGAAATTAACTCACAAAAATCGTATTATGTTACTGCATGTCAGAGATCCATCTCTCTCTGACTGGAGCCCTTTGTGTAGCTGGGGTCAGGATGCCTCTCAGTGGAGTGGATGATATGCAAGTGAAAGAAACCACAAATAGTGCATACTGTATAAACTATAAATATGTATTAGTCACAAATATTAAGGAAACTCACATTTTCCATAAATTATATGGGTGGTGGAGAGAACCGCCGATAGAAGGGTGGTGAAGTGTAAGGCTGCTGCCTGGTGCTTCACTTTCACTTACACCTCACAGGTATATATATATATACATGCAATGCAAACAAGTGTATTGAAAAAATAAACACAAAACCAACGTTTCGGTCCACGAATGGGAACTTTCGCCACCTTGACAAAGGTCGCATTCGTGGACCGAAACGTTGGTTTTGTGTTTATTTTTTCAATACACTTGTTTGTTCAATTCTGGAGTGCTGCCTGCTGATTTCGTTTCCAAAAGGTATCGTATTGCTTATTCTTCATTATAGGATCTGCACTCACACCAGTGACAATTATTACGGAGTGCGTTTTGTTCTTTTTTTATGATATATATATATATCATATATAAATAAGCTCCTTACCAGGCAGATCCAGAATCCCAGGGCCACAAAGCAAGGAAGAGACAGCACACTCAGTAGTATCAAAAAAAGGGTGTATTAGAAAAAAAACTGGCACATTCACCAATATATATAAAATAAAAAATTAATAGATAATACCGTTCTGTGGCTAACAAAATGCTTTTATTTGTGCGAGCTTTCGAGATACACTGATCTCTTCTTCCGGCGTTGTTACAATGAATAAAGCAAGCAAGGTTTAACTTACAAACCGGGCATCTTGGAATGTTATCAGTTACTGAAACCTATCCCTTCTCCCTGTGCAGACCAGACCAGCCCCTGTACTGAGGTAGGATGTAGAGTATATGAAGGGGCCGTGTCTGAGATGTGGCGTAGTAGCGTGGCCAGGCCTGGATGTAGATAAAGAATGGTCAAGTACTTGCAGAGTCCGAGGATATAGAAAGTTCTGTAGTCAAAATCCGTAGCAATGTCCGAGGGTCTTAGAGGTTAGAGTAGTCAGTAGGAAAGCCGAGTTCAGGAGCCAGAGGGGGTATTCAGACGAGCCGGATCAGTAGCTGTAAGGAAAAAACACAAGAGAGAACGACACAGATTCCAGGCAACACAGGTAGCAAGGAGCTATGCAGAGCAAGGAAATGAAGGCAAAGCAGGATATTTAAAGCGACAGTGAGCAATCTGGACGAGGGGCATGGCGGAGGCGTGTTGAGGAGCAGCTCATGATTGGGAGAGACCAGGAAGTAGTAGAGCACAGCTGAGAGTCTGTAACACCAGTGCCAGAATCCAAGATGGCGGCAGCAGAGTTCAAGGTATGCTCTGGGCGGCGGCATGGTAGCGACGGGGGACAGGGGCAGCAGCTGCTGCAGTACTGGTAGTGGGTAAGGAGGGGTCACGCCGCAAGGGACGTGGCCCCCGATTCCTTACAGTACCCCTGCCTTCAGGATCGACCTCAGGACGATCCATCCAAGGCTTCTGTGGAAATTTCTTGTGGATGCGATTGAGTAGAGTTTGAGCATGAATGTCTTCCCTTGATTTGCAGGAACGCTCTTCTGGACCATAGCCCTTCCAATGTACTGCACCGACACACTTTATTCGAGCAAATACCCAGTATGTACCTGGCAGATACCTGGAATGCGCCGCTCCTCACCTCTGACAAGCCCCGTTGCGTTTGCCTTCCCAGCCTGGGTTCATGCCTGGCTGACGGGCGGCTGATCTGTTAAATGATAATGATTAGGATTTAATAGGCTGCAATGCTTCGCGTGTCTACCAGATGGCATAAATTCATGAATTGTAATGCAGTATATATATATATACTGTGCAGTATTGCAGCCAGCGGGAATAAAATGCTTCAATCCCTGCCTGGAAAATACCTCAATGCACTCGGGCAGAAAACAGTCACAAACCTCAATACACCCGGGTATACCCGAATTCGTGGGACTAGCCGAGCTCGAATAAAGTGTGTCGCCAGTGTACAAGCAACTGTACTTTTCCCCTGGATATACGGGAATCCACAATGGACTGTGCCTCGAATTCAGAGTGTCCTTGGATCGTACCAGGTTGGTTTTGGCTTTTGCAGGAAGCGTTGCTCTGAACGAAAGGCTTGAGCATGGATGATGGATCGCATTTGGAATGTTCATGGATGAAGGCAACTGTAGCGGAACTGACAGGATGGATTTATTTCCTGAATCAAGAAGGTCCCAAAAACCTAGGTACCAATTCGGGGATGGCTAGTCTTCAGTCTTTATATTCTTTGTCTGAAAGCCAGACTCGGTCCCCGGGCTTGTAATTGGGAGCCTGTTGCGACTGATGCTGCTTGATATTTGAACCTCTGAGCTGCCCTAAGGAGTGCGGATTGGTCTTGATCCATGAGTTCTGTAGCGGTGTTTACCCGTTCACCATTTGTTGGTACTCCTGAGCGGTGTGGAGATTGGAACCGATTTGGATGAAAGGCGTAATTCATAAAACTGAGATTCTGCGTAGATTCATTACGGAGAAATGGAGCAAATTCCGCCCATGGTACAGATCAATCCAATTATCTTGGGTATCAAAATAAAGCATCATAGATACTGTTCAAGGCCTTTGATTAAGTCTCTCAGTTTGCCCTTAGTTTGGGGATGATAGCCTGAAGGGAGGATAAGGCATACCAAGCCTCTTGCGAAAGCACAGCAAAAACCTTGATATGAATGCGATTCTCGGTCAGAAACTATGGACGTGGGATCCCGTGGATGCGAAACGAGCTTCGTTGGTAAGAATATCTGCCAGGTGAGAGGGAGGGAGACCCTTGTGGGGTGAACAAAATGGGCCTGTTTCGAAAATCGATCTACTGTACTATGACCAAAATGGTAGTCATTACCTCTGGAGGGCGGAAGATCTACATTAAATCCATTGAAATATGTGACCATGGACGATCAGGTACTGAAGAGGCATGAGTAACCCGGAAGGGCTTTTTGATGAAGATCTGTTCCGTCACAAACTAGACACGCGCGTGTAAATTCGTGAATGAGTTTTGCATATTAGGCCACCAAAATGTGCACTTAGTGAGATCCAAAGTTTCTCTTGAAGCCGGGAGGACGGTGACCGGACGAGTGACCCCATTCTAAAGTTCTGACAAACTTGGGGCGGCATAAAGAGTTCCTTCCGGTACCTCTAGACCACTCGAATCTGTGACTGGGCTTCTCCTATCTTTCAAGATATCAACAGAGTTGGCGGAGACTATGCAATTTTCGAAGGTACAATTGTTTTCTGGGATTTCTTCGGATTTTTCCTCAGGGAAAGTTGTCTGGACAAGACAATCAGCTTTTAGGTTCTTCGTGCCGGGGGTGTTGATAGAGTATAATTAATTCTGAAAAAAAAAGTGCCAAGCGGGCTTACAGATCCTAGACGACGGCACTTTCGATATCGAAAGATCTTATGATCTGTCAAAATAGCAATTGGTTCGTGTGGAGCCATCGAGGAGGTGGTCGCCACTCTGTAGCAACTCTTGTAGCAGTAGTACTCGATGCCGACATCATAGTTCTTTTCAGCAGGGGACAATTTTTTTTAAAAAAATCACACATGGGTGCAATTTATCTTGAGGGGAGATCTCTGGGAGAGAATGGCACCCGCCACACAATCAGAGGGTCCACTTCTTAACGTACATTGGAAGACTAGTATCAGGATGACGAAGGATGGGTGCCGAAACAAAGCTTGCTTCAGGTTTCAAGGTGGAGATGGCCTCCGGAGGCCAACAGAGGGGTCGACTCCCTTCCTAGTAACGCGCAGTGGGGGGTGGATGGGAGCCAAAGTGGTAGAAAAATCCGGATGAATGTCTATAGTAATTGAAAAGCCCAAAAAACCTGAATGGCCGTATAATAGAATTGGGCAGGGCCAATCCAAAACAGCCTTAAGTTTTTTCGGGTTCATCGAAAATCCTTTATCCGAATTATATAGTCTAAGAAGGTGTAGAAGTTGAGGAAAAAGACATTTCCTCGGCTTTGCGTAGAGATTATTGACCGGAGACGAGAGAGGACGTGTAGTATGCCTGGACTTGATCTTGAAGATTCACACGAAAAATTAAAGTCATCAAGGAATAATTACGAAGGAACTGAGAATCGCGGAAGACATCATCATAAAAGCCTGAAAGTAACAGCAGAGCATTGCATAAACCAAATGGCATCACGAGATACTCGTAGTGCACGGTCTTATATTAAGACGGTTTCCATTGCATCGCCTTCTCGAATAACGTATGAGGTTGTAGGCTCCTACGAGGTCTAGCTGGAATTGTTTTGTTTGCCCCTTGAAGGCCTATCAAACGTTCTCGAAATCAGAGGCAGTGGATACATTTTTTTACAGTAATGAGATTGAACCCCGGTAGTCATGCTGGTACTCAAGGGATCCCCTCCTTTTCTTCACAAAACAGAAACCGGCAACGCAGAGACCGAAGAGTTGTGATGAATCCCTTCTCAAGCTTTATCTTTGATGAGGTTGCCATGGCTTCAGTCTCTGGGAGAGAAAGGGGTGGACTTAACTTGGTGCAGACGGCACCAGGGACCCAGATCAATGAGGACAACATAAAGTGTCTTATGAGGAGGCAGGACCCTCTGGGGACTGAGACTTACTGAAAACATCGATGAAATCAGCCTCATACTTCGGTGAAGAGTGGGGGCTATTCAGAAGGCATTGTCCATTCCCCTGTGATAACTGTGGGCTGAGCTATAACCGGCGAGGATAGGCGTTGACTCTGTGCTTCCCATTTGAATTGTGTTTTGCAGTCCCTCCAATCATGCGTGGGTTTTTTTTGGTGAGCTGTAACCACGGTAATCCTAGGAAATATCTGAAACATCAGAGAGTGTATACGTCAAAGAGATAATCTTCGGTGTGAGAACCGGCAGATTAAAGTGTGAGGAAGTCTCTGACGTGATAAAAGCAGGTTGAAAGGACGTCCAGCAATAGCCTCGAGCCAATGGTGTCTTTCTTGGAATAGATAGAAAATCTGTTAGGGGGCGAACTCTTGATCCACAAAATTACCACCGGAGCCTGAATCGAGAAAAGCAGCAGTAGTTACATGAAATTCGGGCCTTCGAGCGAAGCTGTGGCATAATACTCTGTAGGGAGTTATCCTCTTTAGAGAGGGAGCGAAGAGAGAAATTGATCGCGGGGTAAGTCCCATCTTGGCATGGCTGTCGTTGTTCACTTGGCCTCAAAGGACAAAAATGTACCACATGATCTGTGTGATCCACAATCAATAGATAGGCCCTCATTCTGGCGCGAAACCTCTCGGCCGTCCTGTCGGGAATACGGATCCGCTGCTGCCGACTGACATGTGTTTCCACAGCGTAGGAACGGCGAAAATCCGGAGGAGGCCTAGGATAGGGAGTCAGAAGGCACGAAACCGGTGACCGTTGGCGTCGTGCATCACTCCTGGAGGCGCAGATCCACGCGTATGCACAGTGCGATCAAATCCCTCCAATGCTTGGGGTCGGCTCGACGCAAGTTCATCCTTTCGTATTCGGACAAACATTGCAAAATATAGTGAAGTTCTCTCTTACGTTCCAACGGAGTGCTCTATCTAACTGAGACGGTCCTGATTCCACGTGCATATTGTGCTACGTGACCTACGACCCTGAGCAAATGAACTAAAGAAAGGCACGCAGTATCTTTGTGAACAGGAATATCAAATACCTGTTGGAATCTGGGCAGAAAAGCTGTAATCATCGATGTGGATCTCGGATGCGCTCCCAGGCCAAGGCATCCCCTGGTTAAGAAGAGTAGACCATACTGTAGATCTACCTTGGTGCACCGTTTGGATAGAGGCTGGAGATATTTCAAACTGAATTTCACACCTGATTCAAAAAACCCTCACGGCCATGCTTAGGCAATGGTTATTAGGTGCGTTTGCTTGCTGGTGACGAAGTGGGCTGTAGTGAGAGAGTGGATATTTTGTGTATCAAACCGGTAATCTTACGTCTCCAAAAGTTTTGGATAGCAGTGTGCTTGGACGTAAGTAGCTCCCCCACCTCAGCCAAGGTCTGAATGGGCTCTGCAAACACGTCACGCTGTGCAGCGCCGCAGAAAGACCAGTCCCTCGTCAATGAGGGTGGGATGTAGAGGAATACGCATTGACACAGAGGGGGCGTGTCGGGATGTGGCGTAGTAGCGTTGGCCAGGCCTGATGTAATATAAGAATGGCAAGTACTTGCCGTCGAGGAAATAAAGTTCTGTAGTCAAAATACTGTAGCAGAGTCCGAGGGTCGTAGAGGTTGAGTAGTCAGTAGGGAAACGCCACGTTCACGGAGCCAGAGGGGTTATTCATATGAGCCGGGATCAGTAGCTGTTGAGGAAACACAAAGAGAGCCACGACACAGGTTCCAGCACACAGTTTAGCAAGGAGCTATGCAGAACATGAAGTGAAGGCAAGCAGGATATTTAAAAGAGACAGTGAGCCAATCGGGACCAAGGCATGGCGGAGGCGTGTCGAGGACTGTCGGTGAGTGCTGAAGACCAGGAGTAGTAGAGCACAGATTGAGAGTCTGTTACACCAGTGCCAGAATCCAAGATGGCGGCGGCAGTGACTCAAGGTATGCCCTTGGGCGGCGGCATGGGTAGCGACGGGTGGACAGGTGCGCAGCCGCTGCAGTACTGGTAGTGGGGGTAAGGAGGGGTCGCGCCGCAAGGCACGTGGCCCCCGATTCTTACCGTATGTAAGTTAACAGGTATGTCCGCTAAACGACTTTTTTCCCCACATAGTGTATCTGTTATGTAAGTCCTTAATTCCAGCAGTAAACAGTTAATCAATCGGGCCAGGGACCACCATTATGCTCATTTGTAAGTGAAGGCGTAAGGTGGTGCTCATGGATGTGCACAGCCATCAGAGAATAAGTACGTCCATGAGCCTGCCCCTCCAGAGACTTCCAAGTGGAGTAGAAAGTTAGTTTAGACTTGCTCTTGCCTGCGATGGAGATAGCATGGAGTTCTAGAATCCTCCCTGGCGTCGGCATGAGGCTGGCCCACCTCAGCAAAGGCCTGGGGACCAATCAAACGAAAGAAAATACATTGCGCTAGTATAATTGTTCTCGACTGCACAAATGATCAAAATGAGAGTTGGGATGTAACCCATAATCACCTATGTGATTAATATAATAAATTAGCAACAACTACAGGTGGTAAGATGGCGTCTGCAGCTGTAACAAAACACCGTAGTGTGCTCAGCCCACCCTAAAGAACAAGTGAAAACGAAAAACAAACAGCGCCAAACGCATATATGAAGTATATTCCAGTATATAATTATAAAATGATATTGTAGATATATTTGCGCTACATCAGTAGTTAGATCATATGTAACATTTCAGGCACTATCGACATGTGTACCGCAACCGCACACCACCGACACGGCAGGATCACTTGGTCTCACATCAGCACCCTCGGTATGGCCAGCTGGACCCTCAGAGTAATATCCTGGGTGTATACGTGGCTGTTATCACGCCGACATCAGGAAGACTTCCCTCTCGCATACTGCAGGCTTTTGTGGAGGTTTGTGGCAAATACAGGAACAGTCGAGATCCAATCGTTAGGCTAACCGTTCAATTGCTCAGCACAAATTTGACATGCCGCAAAGCGATGACGCCATCAGAAGTTTGCAAGCGTCGCTCGAAAGTCAGTGAGCACCGTTGTCTCGAAAGGAAGATTGACTCAGATATCGTAAGGGAACCTATGGAGTCACTCTAAAATCAATCACTATCCTACGGTTTCATATCATAACGCTAATTACTTCTACACCCTGAAGAAGTCAACCTGGGGACCATCAGATCTCAAGGCACCCATACAAACGGGATAACGCATCATCCAGAGATCCCTGGGGACTTGGACTCAAATTTATGCGAGTGAAAATGCTGCATATGACCAAACAAAATATATCTGTCAATTACCTCTGCCTTGTGTCCCGATGAGGGACAAAAAGTCCGTCTCCACAATGCGAACAAACGCTTTCTCTGACTCGGTGCTTCTCAGGTTCATTCCTCACGGCCACCGTATCTCTCTGGAATCCCTGGCTGTAGTCCCACTCACAGAACGCGGAAGTTGGGTGTGCACTATACACCAGAGTGATGCGGAGAACTGCGAGTAGCTGAAGTGGATGATTTCATATGTGGTACAATTATTATGTGTTGTTTGAATACATTGCATATTTTACAAATCTGGCGGTTTATCGCCCAATTGTTATAGTTGGATGACGGAGAGTGACTGCTCCATCACCACAAGAGAGACTTTAGAATTTTCCGGTCAAGACCCGTGTTGTGTACAACCCACTCCCACATGCCGTGTGAGTGATTCATTATATTCACACTTATGCTATGCTCACTCCTCAACCCCATCCCTGGCTTACACTTTCCATGCCCTGTCCTTACCCCGTTCCCATTACTTGATCTTCAATTGGCATGCCAGTGTGCTGGCTGAACTGTGTTACAACTGTGACATGGTTGCATCATCAACTATTTAACGACTTATTTTCTTTTTTGCTCTTTAAACCATCTTTGTGACTTATTTTGCTATCTGGTTGAGTCAGCAATCACGGGGGGGTACTTTGGCCAGTGTCTTATTACCATTTGTTTGCTGTGTACCTTACCTGTTCCATGTTTTAACTATATTAGTTGCCATTCAGTTGGTCTATTTCCGAATCACTATATTCTATTAAGAAGCGCCTCAGTTTTGTGTTTTTATTTGTGGAGTGGGAGTGTATACCAATGGTGTGGCTATATATATATATATATATATATATGTTATGGTGGTGTGCAAAGGCACACAAAACCTCCACCGTATGCATATAGCAAATATAAAATATCACTTGTGAGAAGCATCACTTGTCTTAGACCGGTCTGCACCCTGCGTCACCATTAACTCGCCTAGCATACAGGTTTATCACTGCGGAAGGTGGTTCTTGGGAATTGATCATTCAAAATGAACACACTGTCACCTATTGCCGGAAATCCATTTTTACATGGAACCCTAATTAGCCAAGGCTCCGCCGTTC
Organism: Ascaphus truei; assembly: GCA_036426205.1. Lineage (NCBI taxonomy): Eukaryota > Metazoa > Chordata > Amphibia > Anura > Ascaphidae > Ascaphus > Ascaphus truei. The sequence continues at coordinate 19,091 of WSYH01010838.1, forward strand.
ATCCAACAGGACTTTAAGAACACCGTAACAGATTAGATGCAAAGACAGTGAAACCCCCCCCCACCCCTCCAGCAGCTGTTTCGGACTCTTTTAGGGTTCATCAGTGAGCTGGTTGTCTGGCTTTGCAATGTTTCAAGCTGGGTAGGTTACACACTTTCTATACTTATGGTGTTGAAAAGGCGACAAAGAAACCCTCCACCATATAGCCATATAGCAAATAAAAAGATCACTTGTAAGCCATTTCACTTTATTAGGAACTGGTCTGTATACCCCTGCCTTTCACCACTTACACTAGCTACAGTGCTTCCACTGCGGCGGTGAACAGTGTCTTATTTGGAATGTTCATTTTCCCCGCATATCCCTTGCCGCAGTGGAAGCACTGTATGCTAGGTCGGCACCTGGCTAGTCCAATAAGGTGATTGTCCTGGAAGTCCTATAAGGGAGGAGAAATGTTCAAAGGAGAACCCTTTGTTCTAGCTGTCCAGCTGGTAGATGCGATGTTCTCGTGCGTTGCGTATATGAAACCCCCAGTGACCAACATCCGCCTGAGGAAACGCAGGGAAGCCACAAGAGTACGCCTGCGGCGCTCCAGTGTGACCGGGAGGGAGGATCTACATCTCTCACAGCTGAGCATCCACTGCCTGTATTTCAACTTCTAACCATTCTGTGAGTAGGTCTCCGGTTTTATTCACCGGACCGGACGGTCTCTCTGTACACTCGCATACACTCAATGTTTATATTGTTTTTTTTTTGTATTAAATTAGCTTTTATTCTCAGCCTTGCTATTTTGTGTCAGATGGCTGTTTGTGTGTTTGTATTGTCATGTCAGTGATGTGTTTAGTTACAGTTTTATGTTTCATCATTGAATTATATTATTTTTGTGTTGTCTATTTTGCACTATATTTATCTCTGTTTTCGTTTCCTATCACGCAACGACACGAGGGAAACAATGCATACTGACACATTGACAGTCCTAAAACAGGATGACTCCTTTGGAATCTTTCTCCTCACCTTAGTGGACATTCACCCCTGACAATCACCTTATTGTGACTCGCAAGGCAGGTATTTCTTTTTATTTCTATGTTTCCATTCTGCATTTGTACAAACAGCTTGTACCAGCAGCCTGCCCGCCACTCGGGGTTAATCCCTATAGAGGTTGGTATCCTCATCACTTCAGTAGCGCTATTTATACACCTTCTTTTCTTTTTTACTGTATGCTAGTGATAATGGTGAAAGGCAGGGTTGCAGACCTGTCCAAGACATATGCATGTGCTCACAAGTGATCTATTTATTTACTATATATATATAATGTTTTTTAAAATGTTTTTCAATGGACAAAAGTCCTATTAGACACATTGGCCTAATAGGCCTATTGACCATTACGGGTGTGTGTGTGGGGTGCTTTGTGAGTGTAGGTGTGGTGGTATTGGTGGGTAAATTGAGGATTTTGCACGGGTTGGTGGTTTGCTCTCCCGGCCTGGTGATGCGAGTGGTTACCCCTTAATTACTTAGAGTTAGCCGCTAAGTTAATAAAGGATGGTAATTAATGTATTTTAATATTGTGTTGGTGTATTTTGTATTACAGCTGAGCATTGTGTATTACAGCTGACCAATGTTGCAATCTAGGCTACCCATTGAGAGGGCCTAGTTATTAACAGTCACAATCAATGGTTTTAGGTTTATCATATGTATTTTGAATGTGATTATTATTTTTTAAATGTGTACAATAGATATTTTCTTGTTAATACAAAAACAATTAGCCACGTTTGGCTTGTTTTAACCCCTTTTAATCCAGTTGTTGTCAGCTAGTCATGGAAACCCGAAACTAGTGTAGTTTACCCGTATGCTACAAAGGAGTTAATACAGTATGTACGGACAATGTGGTAAAAGTAACAATGTATCACCTATTTCATGCTGGCTTAACTCATTTTTCCTATGTATATATTGGCCATTATATACATAGGTGAGCCCGGGTACACATGCCTTTAGTAAGTGGACATTTTGTATTTGGCCGTTCCTCCCATTCGGTGAAATATCAAACTGATGTGGCAGTTTTTACCTAAAAATGCGACATTATGTTGATTTTTTTAAATCGGATCCGATGCTTGTAGTAACAGATCTGATAAAACGTGCTTTATTTTGGTGTATTGCACTATAAAAATAAGGCATTTTCTGGCGTTAATACCGCATTTTTAGATCACCTCAGCTAATCTTAGTGCATTGCAACCTGCTCTTAACCAAAAATATATTCTAGTGGTAAAAATCATCTGAAGCTTCTGATGTGACCATGATGCCCTTTAGATAACCTTTACACTACAATGGCTCTTGGGAGAGCTTCAATTTAACCTCATCAACACATACAGTAATATTTCAACCACATTAACGAAGCTTCAGATTTTAAAATCGTATAAAAGTACAGAAAGTTGAAGGTGTATACTCATTGTCGAGATGGCTGCAGGCTGTAACTGTAACCACAACATTGCTTCAAAATGGGCTCGGTGTAGCCCAAAACCCTGCATGTCCAGGTGCTCTTTGACATAAATATGCCAGATTGTATTTACTTTTTCTTACATTATTTTGTAAAGCGGCATTGCATTTTTTTTTATTTTAAATATAAAAACAGCTTTGGAAAGAGCAATAAGAGATTATATATATATATATATATATATATGTTATGGTGGGTGAAAAAGGCAACACAAAACCTCCACCGTATAGCATATAGCAAATAAAAATATCACTTGTGAGAACATTCACTTGTCTTAGACAGGTCTGCAACCCTGCCTGTCACCATTATCGCCTAGCATACAGTGTTTCCACTGCGGCAAGGGGTTCTGGGAAATTGCATTCAAATGAACACACTGTCACCTATTGCCTGAAATCCATTTTTACATGGAACCCTAATTAGCCAATGCTCGCCGTTCACACAGACTTTAAGCACAGTAACAGATTAGATGCAAAGACAGTGAAACCACTCCCAGACAGCTGTTTCGACCTTTTGGGTATCATCAGTTTGAGGCTGGTTGTACTGGCTTTGCAATTTTCAAGCTGGGTAGGTTTAGCACACTTTATATAACTTATGGTGGGTTGAAAAGGCGACAAAAAACCTCCACCATATAGCATATAGCAAATAAAAA
>WSYH01010839.1:0-15745 GCA_036426205.1 Ascaphus truei
CCTTTGCTTGCTTCATTCATTGTAACATCGCCGGAAGAAGAGATCAGTGTATCTCGAAAGCTCGCACAAATAAAAGCATTTCGTTAGCCACAGAACGGTATCATCTGTTTATTTTTTGATTATGGAAGCTCGGCTAACACGGTACTGATACCTCTATATATATATATATACTGTATATAAATACACATATACAGACATATAACACATACACAAAAATACACACATACTGTATACAGACATAACACAACATATACATGTACAACAATTCACATTTATACAGACATAATATAACACAACATATACGCACATGCACAAATATACACATATATACAGACATATAACATTGCATACTGTATACACACAAACACACTTTTTGCACCCACGAGGAGTACACCGTTTTTCGCCGATTAGAACGCGGGGAGCACATTATATAATATAATTCCAGTAAAACCTGAAACAGGAAGAAGATTGTGAACAGAAAGTTCAATTAGCAGCAAAAACACCTCTGCGTGTAAACCATTAACCCTTGCGCCATAAATCTATCAGCCGCCTCTCGTCTCCCAATCTGCCCTGAGAGAGCGTATTAGTTTAATCAGGACGGGGGTGTTAATACATTATTGATTGAAAACACTGTACAGCGGTGTAAGGCCCGAGCTCCGTATTCTGCCAGCGTGTGACATTCAGGTACTTGTGAAAAATTATACCAATTATGAAATCAGCCACTTACTGCCTTAAAGTGCAACCGTGTGTCACCATATAAAGCACTTGCTCCCGAATATTATTAGCTGGATCCTGAGCTCCGGGGGAAAGTGCTGAGAGGAAAGACTTTAACCAAAGGGCAATTGCATGAAATTTACTTAGAAATAGCTATTTATCACCCTAGGATTTCCCGCTGTTCACATCCGCTGCAGACACTTTATGGTATGAATCAGCCATGCAGTGGGCAGAACGCAGCCATTGTGAGAAGTGGGGGCTTTTTTTTTTTCTTCGCTGCGCTGACATTAAATGAAAAATTTAGAAGTCATTTTAACAGCTTAAAGAAGCATTATCCTCTTTGATCTGCCATTTGAGTTGCACATAAAAACCCGCATAAAATAACCCCGCTGAAATAAAAGGAACTTTAGAAAGTTTTATGACAAGCCGTTTAATGTACTTCTCGCTCTCGTTCTCTCCCATTCTCTCTGCTATTCTCTCTCTCTTTCTCTCCCATTCTCTCTCTCTCCTATTCTCTCTCTCTTTCTCTCCCATTCTCTCTCTCCCATTCTCTCTCTTTCTCTCCCATTCTCTCTCTCCCATTCTCTCTCTCTCTCTCTCTCTCTCCCATTCTCTCTCTCTTTCTCTCCCATTCTCTCTCTGCTATTCTCTCCCATTTTCTCTCTCTCTCTCGTTCTCTCCCATTCTCTCCCTCTGCTATTCTGTCTCTCCCATTCTCTGTCTCTCTCTCTCCCATTCTCTCTCTGCTATTCGCTCTCTCTCTTTCTCTCCCATTCTCTCTCTCCTATTCTCTCCCATTCTCTCTCTCTCTCTGCTATTCTCTCTTCCATTCTCTCTCTCTTTCTCTCCCATTCTCTCTCTCTCTCTCTTTCTCTCCCATTCTCTCTCTGCTATTCTCTCTCTCTCTCCCATTTTCTCTCTCTCTCTGCTATTCTCTCCCATTCTCTCTCTTTCTCTCCCATTCTCTCTCTCTCTTTCTCTCCCATTCTCTCTCTCTCCCATTTTCTCTCTCTCTCTCTCTCTCTCTCTCTCTCATTCTCTCCCATTCTCTCTCTCTGCTATTCTGTCTCTCCCATTCTCTGTCTCATTCTCTCCCATTCTCTGTCTCATTCTCTCCCATTCTCTCTCGTTCTCTCTCTGCTATTCGCTCCCATTCTCTCTCTCATTCATTCTCTCTCCAATTCTCGCCTCTCTCTTTCATTCCCTCACTCTCTTTCCCATTTTCTCTCTGTCTGTCTCTCTCTCTTTCCCATTTTCTCTTTCTCTCATTCTGTCTCTCTTTCATTCTCTTTTCTCTCTCTCTCTCATTTTCTCTCTGTCTCTCTTTCCCATTTTCGCTCTGTCTGTCTCTCTCCCATTTTCTCTGTCTGTCTCTCTCTCTCTCATTTCTCTCCTCTCTCTACGTAGTATTTGATGGATATGGTAACTATATACAAATATAATCAGGGTCAGTACAAGCAGCTTTCAAAATAACTATTCATCCCACGGGCAGTACAAGCGACATGGGGTCATCCCTTAAGGCAGGGGTGCACAAACTGGGGGGCGCGAGAATTTTATTGTGGGGCGCGGCAGTTACAGAGGTCCCAAGCTCTTCCCCAAAGCATTTAAATGAAATGCTGGGGAGCGTGCGAGGCCTCGGTAACTCACTTACCTTCTCTCCGACGGCTTCGGGCGTCGCGTCGACATGGTTCGGGGGTTCATGATGTCATATGACCCTGCGGCGTCATTTAATGCGGATACCAGGTAGGGGGGCGCAGCGCCAAAAGTTTGCGCACCCCTGCCTTAAGGTCGGAGGAAAGGAGATTTCACCAGCAACAAAGGAAAGGGATCTTTACAGTAAGGGCAGTTACAATGTGGGATTCATTACCCATGGAGACTGTGATGGCAGATACAATAGATTTGTTCAAAAAAAGGTTGGACATCTTTTTAGAAAGGAAAGGTATACAGGGATATACCAAATAAGTAAACATGGGAAGGATGTTGATCCAGAATTCCCAATTGTGGCCGTGGAGGGTGACATTTCTATAATGCGCAGAACATTCTTTAGGCGAAACTGCACTCTGACATTTTCGGTTTCCGAGCAAACTTTAGGCTGCGTCCATGTTACCTCAAACCGAACAGAATGCCTCAAGGCAGTGTTCGCGTACATGCGGCATGCGGGCGGGTGCGAGCGAAGGCGGGAGGGGGCGCGCGATGCGCGACAAATCAGTTAAAACTGATTTCTCGCGCGACAGGGCGGTCACGTGAGTGGTTCGCCCTCAGCACCGTGATGTCACTAGAAACGGCCTGAGTACTATGGCCAGGGAAAGCACCCGCTTTCCCTCAGCCTCCGCGCATCTCCGCACGTGCTGCGGTACCATGTCCGCAGCCTTAGAACAGTCAGAAGCAGCTAAAGGATTCTTCCGTGTCATACGTGGTCAGAGAAAAGCATGGAGCAACAAAAGACGAGAATCCCCAATGCCACAGATTATATAGTTAAATAATTATCCATTTGTCTTCTCACAAGTAAGGGTAATTTTCGTCAAACTCTATGGCCAACGCGTTCCACGCCTGCAGCCACGGCATGACCCCTCTCACAGGTAGTGTTAGGACCTGCTGAGTGGTCATGCCGCGACGTGGCTGCAGGCGTGGAACGCGTTGGCCAAAGAGCCTGACTAAATGGCCCTTACTTATGAGCACACAGACATGCTTAGCAGGCTTCTAAAGCATGGAGCACACGCTGTGAACACGGGAAAGTATTCTGTGTCCGTGGCGTGTGAGATGTTAACACGGCCTGCACCTCCAGTCTGTAAGATAAACGAGCTGAGGCCGGTAATACAGTCCGCCGTGTGTGTGAGTGACATGGCTGTCCCTCGGCAACGCCGGCATTAAGCAGACAAGACAAGAGCGCCGTCAGCTATCCGCCCCCAAAAATAATGAAGGGACACGGTTTGTGGGTAGAACAGAGCCCGTGGAGGCGTCCAAGTGAGGAATTGAATTTCTGGCCATTCTGCCGCGCGACGGCTTGTGACCGCAGCAATCTCCTGTCACGGGGAGGGGGGGGGAGGGGGGTTTCGCCGGCTCTGTGAGGAGGGCCGGACAGCCCCGGCATCAAATGTAATTACATTTCACCGCCGCAGCTCACGCGGAGCTGTGGGCGGACGGCGATGATCTCCGTATTAATGGGGTGGCTGGACCTCCGCGCATGGATCCCACACGGCAAAGTATCCAGGAAGCGCCACCGCGGCGGGTCACTTAATAGCATTTGTTGGCGCGCGCCGCAATCCGCGTTCGGCGACGCGTCGAGGCATACGCGCAATTTGGGCCATTGTAATCCAACGGCTTTCACGGAAAGACGTAACCCTTCCACTGCCAGCGACCCGCGGAACATTTAAACGCGCAAACCATCGTACGCACAACGCGGTTATACCTCGTCTTCTGCTAAATGACGGTGAGTTGATTGCTTAACCAGCCCCCACCAAACATTCCTGTCCCCCCCACCCCCCACCCACATCTCACTCGAAGGTATAAAACTTTGAGAAATATAATTCGTTTCCCCGATGAATATTGCGTCGACGGAAATAAAGAATAAAAAAAACCCCCTGAGAATATACATGCTGTCCCGGCAGGCAAAAAAACAAAAGCACTTAAATATTTTCAATTATAATCCGGGATGGGTTTAAATCTCGCAGGGCAGTAATAGAACGAGGGTGCCGGGTGAAATACAGGGTGTCCGCGCCGAGTTTTACCACGGCTAACTGTTTTTAAAGACGCTGGTTTTGTTTTCCTCGGTGAGCAATTGGTCATAGCTCAAAATAATTAAAGCAATAAAATAAACACGCAGAGATAATAATAAAAAAAAATGTATAGAACATGGGTTGCATTTAAGATGGCTGCCCTGGTGATGCTCTGTTATAAATCCGCTTGGCGCTTTGGGAAAGAGCATGCGCTGCAGACGTGAGAAGACGAGGTTTGGGTAGGAGATGAGCACACAACGCAGGCTCGGAGCCACGGGGCTCAGTTACAGTAGGTCACTTAGCGTGGCGTAAACCTCACTTACCATCACGTTAACACTGACGGACTCAATATATATTTTTTATCAGATCGGCTGATTTATACATCGTTGTAGGTTTATAGACGGCGGCGGTGTTTGGGGACGGCGGCGGTGTTTGAGGACGGCGGCGGTGTTTGGGGACGGCGGCGGTGTTTGGGGACGGCGGCGGTGTTTGGGGGCGGCGGCGGTGTTTGGGGACGGCGGCGGTGTTTGGGGACGGCGGCGGTGTTTGGGGACGGCGGCGGAGTTTGGGGACGTACTGAAACACGGCTGTGAAAGTGTAAGGCCACGGATGGCCAAATACAGCCATCGAGAGCTACCAACAGGTCAGGCTATCTGGATATCCCTGCTTCAGCACAGATGGCTCAATCAGTGGGTCAGTCAACGACTGAGATGGTTGTTGGTAGGTGCCAGTGTATATGTCCATCTCAACCAGGGGTGGCCAGCTCCAGTCCTCAAGGACCACCAACAGGTCAGGTATTGGAGATATCCCTGCTTCAGCACAGGTGTCCCAATCAGTCATTGACTGGTCAACTCCAGTCCTCAAGAGCCGCCAACATGTCATGGTGAAAGGACATTCCTGCTTCAGCACAGGCGGCTCAATCCGTGGCTTGGACTGAGTCACTGATTGAGCCACCTCTTCTGAAGCAGGGATCTCCTGAGAACCTGAGCTCTTGGTATCCCGTGAGGACTGGGGTTGGCCACCCCCGGGGTAGTCCTCCTGCACGTGGAATATGGCACTGGAATATCATTCCAAACACGCGTCTAGTGTTCAACACAGGAAAGAAAAGCCAACGCAATTAGTGGCTCACGTGGTACTGAGACCACTGTTCGCCTGACAGATTGTACAATGAGTTATCTTCCTCGGGAGCAGATCTCTCCACGGGTAAAGGCGTTTTATTAAATAAATAAGACAGCTGGTATTGTTACTTTGAGAATACATTACAAGGGGGAAATAACTTGATGGCAGTAGGTACCGTTTGTGTAGCGGTTACCGTGGAATAAATGAAATCTTTTCTACGTGTCACGTGGATATTAAAGAAAACTCAGAGGGGCTGTATAGGAACAGGACAGTATACTTGGGAGTGTTGCTACACTGTTGGATGTGGGCGACAAATGGTCATTATGATATTAAAGCTGCAGTTCAGTCTTTTTTTATTTATTTTTTTACTTCAATAGTTTTACGTGGGCAATATCTAATTACCTAAAGAACTGTATAGCTGCAGGTCAATTCGTTCTCCATGTATTGATAGGTCGAAATTTGGTGACATAATTAGTGAAGGGATCTGTTTATATTCTGCTTGTCTGTCAGTGGAAGCTCATGAATATTCATGAGCACTCCTGCACTGACATGTGCTAGAGGGAGGGCAGGGCTGACAAAGGGGTGTGCCAGGGCTTGTGACAGGACATGAAGGGGCAGTGCCTTAGCAAATGGCTGTTAAAATAGAATACAAGAAAATTGGTCTTTCAAAGTTGTTTTTTTAAAAACAGAAAATGCTAAAAGTATTATTTCTTACTACAGAACTGATTTATTAAAAAAAACACACATGCAGGATATTGACTGAACTGCAGCTTTAAGTGGACGCTGAGTCAATTTTATCTCACACCCCCTTTGTATCAAGGGACTTTGTGTGTGACAGTGACATATTTGGAGAGGCGTGATAGGGAGGAGTCAGGGGAGGAGTTATAGGAGCAGTTAGGGGAGGAGTTATAGGAGCAATTAGGGGAGGAGTTGTAAGGAGCGGTTATTGGAGCCGTTAGGGGAGGAGTTATAGGAGCAGTTATAGGAGCAGTTAGGGGAGGAGTTGTAAGGAGAGGTTATAGGAACTGTTAGGGGAGGAGTTATAGGAGCAGTTAGGGGAGGAGTTGTAAGGAGCAGTTAGGGGAGGAGTTATAGGGTGCAGTTAGGGGAGGAGTTATAGGAGCAGTTAGGGGAGGAGTTATAGGGAGCGGTTATAGGAGTGGTTAGGGGAGGAGTTATAGGAGCAGTTAGGGGAGGAGTTATGGGGAGCGGTTTTAGGAGCAGTTAGGGGAGAAGTTATAGGGAGCAGTAAGGGGAGGAGTTATAGGGAGCGGTTTTAAGAAGAGATTATAGGAGCAGTTAGGGGAGGAGTTATAGGAGCAGTTATAGGGAGAGGTTATAGGCGCAGTTAGGGCAGGAGTTATAGGGAGCGGTTATAGGAGCAGTTAGGGGAGGAGTTATAGGAGCAGTTAGGGCAGGAGTTATAGGGAGCGGTTATAGGAGCAGTTAGGGGAGGAGTTATAGGGAGCGGTTATAGGAGCAGTTAGGGGAGGAGTTATAGGGAGCGGTTATAGGAGCAGATAGGGGAGGCGTTATAGGAGCAGTTAGGGGAGCAGTTAGGGGAGGAGTTATAGGAGCAGTTAGGGGAGGAGTTATAGGAGCAGTTATAGGACTTGGCCAGTCCTGTACTACTGTGATAAACATGCTCTCCACCTAATCCACGTGTTCCTGCGGGCACAGTGGGTACACTGGCGCGGCGGAGTAAGTGGAGTGTTTGGGTGACCACGTTTGGAAATAAATTCATTCTTCTCATCTCTGTCTGACCACCAGAGGTTCCCAAAAATATATATGTATTTGTTTGTTTGCATGTTTCGCGGATCTTTCTCCCAAGTCCTAACATTTTACGTTGCTTAAAATGTACCTAGTGATCTCCCAAAACATTAATCTACACAACAGGTGGAGAGAGAGCCGCTGGGTCGGGGAGCACACCTGCTGTAAGATACCTGCAAAATAAGCTCATTTGCATATTCGTTTTAGTTTAATTCCTACGTTTCTCTCAAGTTTGGCACATTTCTATATCTGACAATGAATGTTTTTATGCATAATTTTAATGATCATCTGAGCAACAAAATGTGTGTATAAATATATATATATATAAATATATATATGTGTGTATATAAATAAATGCTATATATATATATATATATATATATATATATATATATATATATATATTACTAGCTGAAAGTACCCGGGAATTCTAAGAAACTAAAAAATACTGAGTTTTATAAATGGATGATTGAATTTTTTCATTTCTTCATGCAATGTCCCCGGCTGAAATAACACCTCCCCCCAAAATAGTGTCATTGCCTCTGAGGTCTGGACGTGTTGGAGCGCGCGTCTCCAGCCTGTGTGTGGGACATTGTGCTCTCGTCCCAAACACTGATCTACCCGCTCTGGAAGGGCTGTCTCTGCGCCTCTATTTTTGCTAATGTTGCAAAGTGAATTTTAAGTGTGACCAAGCGTAAAGCAGCAAAACGTGCAAAATCTTATGTTTTTATAAATAAGTCCGTTCTGTAGGATTAGAGAATACTTACTGCATTTTTTCACTCTTTAATGAGATAATATTCTGAGAATCCTTTGATTTCTGTATCTGTCTTTTTCCCACCTCCCCAGCAGTGCAAGAGCTTTGCAACACTTTCCTGTTTGGGATAATAAGTTACCAATGTTCCCGGGACCCTTGGGGCCGTAGCCTTATGTGGCAGCTTGAGGTTGTGTGATGTCATGTGTGATGTCATTTGTGAATTGTATCCAAACAACTTTCCAAAATATCTAGTAGATGCGTACGTGTATATATGCAGATAATGAGAAGGTGCTGTCGGATGTCTCCGTGGAAGCGCTCAGGAGAAGATCTGGTGAATGATGATGTTATGTTCGTGGTGATCAGCCCGGCAGCTCGATACTTGTGAGAGGAGAAGTTATCAGCGGCGCTGAGTAACGCTTCATCTGCCGTTGGAAACGTGTGTTCTATTTAGATTCCTTTGCGATGCCGGACACGTTATCTGTAGCCCGGGAGATAAGGATGCCAGCCACGGGATGAGTTTATTTTATGTCCCACAGCCGGGGAATGGCGGCGGAAAAGCACTCGGATATTCGTACGCTGTTATGTAGACGCAAAGCAGAAAAGCCGCCCGAAGTATGTCAGAGTCTGTAACATCATGTGTTAATGTGCTTTCTGTGTGTATATTATTGTATGCGTCAGTGTGTCTGTTTAGACTAGGTTTCAATTAGTGTGATATACTGTATCTGTGTGTGTATGCATCAGTGTGTGCGTCGGTTGCACGTGTATGTGTCTGCGTGTATTGGTGTCTGAGAGTGTGTATCCGTGTGTCTGTCGGTGTGTGTGTATCAGTGTGTCCGTGTGTTTTAGAGTGTGTATCAGTGTATTGATGTGTCTGAGAGTGTATCAGTGTGTCGGTGCATGTTTATCAGTGCATCTGTGTGTTGGTGTCTCTGAGAGCTTGTATCAGGTGTCGGTTTGTGAGAATATGTCCTTGGTGTCAGTGTGTGTGTATGGAGTTTCCAAATGTGTACAGTTTGTCTCTGTAGTCAGTACCTCTGCGTCTGTATCATTGTGTATGTGTCTGCGTGTATTGGTGTCTGAGAGTGTGTATCCGTGTGTCTGTCGGTGTGTGTGTATCAGTGTGTCCGTGTGTTTTAGAGTGTGTATCAGTGTAATTGATGTGTCGAGAGTGTATCATTTCGGTGCATGTTTATCAGTGCATCTGTGGTGTTGGTCTATCTGAGAGCTTGTATCAGTGTGTCGGTTTGTGAGAATATGTCTGTGTGTCAGTGTGTGTGTATGGAGTATCCAAATGTGTAACAGTTTGTCTCTGTAGCAGTATCTCTGCGTCTGTATCATTGTTTATTTGTCCTGCGTTGTACTTTGGTGGTCTGAAGTGTGTATCCGTGTGTCTGTCGGTGTGTGTGTATCAGTGTGCCCGTGTGTTTTTATAGTGTGTAATCAGTGTATTGATGTGTCTGAGAGTGTATTCAGGTGTGTCGGGCCTGTTTATATCAGTGCATCTTGTGTTTGGGTGTTATCTGAAGAGCTTGTATCAGTGTGTCGGTTTGTAGAATATGTCCTGTCCTGTGTGTCATTGTGTGTGTATGGAGTACTCCCAAATGTGTACAGTTTGCCTGTGAGCAGTATCCTCTGCGTCTGTCATTGTGTATGTGTCTGCGTTTATTGGTGTCGAGAGTGGTGTATCCGTGTGTCTGTCGGTGCTGTGTATCCAGGGTGTCCGGTGTGTTTTAGAGTGTGTATCAGTGTATTTGATGTGTCTTGGAGAGTGTATCAGTGTGTCGTTGCATGTTTTATCAGTGCCAATCTGTCGTGGTGGCTGTATCTGAGAGCTTGTAACAGTGTGTCGGTTTGTTGAGAATTATCATTTAATTCGATCAATATAAAAAATCAATATATGAATAATATGTCTGTGTGTCAGTGTGTGATTTATTGGAGTAGCCAAATGTGTAACTTTGTTCTCTGTACAAGTATCTCTGCGTCTGTATCATTGTGTCAGTGTATCAGTGTTGTCTGTGTGTTGGTGTCCTGAAGCGCATGTAATCAGTGTGTGTGTATCGTGTATCCAAATGTGTACACTAGTGATTTCTGTAGCAGTATCTCTTGCGCCTGATCAGTGTTAGGGGATATAGAGAGAGAAAGGGGGAGGACATGTTTGAAGATTGGGGGAGTCTGAGTATCTAATTAGAATATTTGTGGGTGTGATTTGTAAAGGATAATAACATCCCTTGACAACGGCCTGTGTAAAGATGCTCTCACAGCAGGTTTACTGTCTGGTGTTCCCTCGGGTCGGTTGCCTCCTTCTTTTCAGGATTGGTTTCTGTCGGATCATTCTTCAGCGGGTCCTCGTTACAATGCGGTGTCTCCCTCGGATCTAATAATGATTAAAAACAATGTTTTATAGGGGTACATCAGTAATTGATAAAGTCCAATGGTATATATAATATATATTTAGGTAAATATAAGTGTCTCCGCTGTGGGGTATAGAGTATGGTTTGTGTGCATGTACAAATAGGTGTATAGTGTGTTCGTGTGGTGTCTCGAGGGAGATGTATCGCCACGTGTGTGTATGTGTGTATCCGTAACTGTGTTAAAGTGTTTCTCTGTAGGTTGTGTGAGTTCTAGCAAGGTGATTCGTGTAGCGTATTGTGATGGTGTAGTTTACCAGTGTGTCTCTGTAGCCAGTGATGTGTGAGTGTGTATCAGTGTGTCTCTGTAGCACTTGTGTGAGTGTGTACAGTGTGTCTCTGTAGCAGTATGTGTGAGTGTGTACCGATTGGTGTTCTCTGTAGCAGTATGTGTGAGAGTTGTGTACCAGTGTCTCTGTAGCAGTATGTGTGTGAGTACCCGTCCAGTGTGTCTCTGTAGCAGTATGTGTGAGTGTGTACCAGTGTGTCTCATCAGTAGCATATGGTGAGGGTGTACCAGTGTGTCTCTGTAAGCAGTATGTGTGTAGTGTGTACCATGTGGTCTCTGTAGCAAGTATGTTGTGAGTGTGTATCAGTGTGTGTCCTGTAGCAGTTGTGTGAGTGTGTACCAGTGTGTCTCTGTAGCAGTATGTGAGGTGTGTTGTATAGTGTGGTACTCTGTAGCAGTATGTGTGAGTGTGTACCAGTGTGTCTCTGTAGCAGAGTGTGGTGTTTACATGTGTCTGTAGCAGTAGGAGGTGTACCAGTGTGTGTCTCTGTACAGGTATGTGTGGTGTGTACCAGTGTTCTCTGTATAGGATGTTGATGTGTACCATGTGTTTGTAGCAGTATGTGTGAGTGTGTAACAGTGTGTCTCTGTAGGCAGTATGTGTGAGTGTGTGTCGTGTGTCTCTGTAGCAGTATTGTGAGTGTGTACATCGCGTGTCTCTGTAGCAGTTATGTGTGAGTGTGTACCAGTGTGTCTCTGTAGCAGTATGTGTGAGTGTGACATCGTGTCTCTGTGCAGTATGTGTGAGTGTACAGCGTGTCTCTGTAGCAGTATGTGTGATGGTGTATACAGTGTGTCTCTGTAGCAGTATGTGTGAGTGTGTACCAGTGTCTCTGTAGCAGTATGTGTGAGTGTGTACCAGTGTCTCTGTAGCAGTATGTGTGAGTGTGTACCAGTGTGTCTCTGTAGCAGTATGTGTGAGTGTGTACGCTGTGTCTCTGTAGCAGTTTGTGATGTGTCCATGTGTCTCTGTAGCAGTATGTGTGAGTGTGTACCAGTGTGTCTCTGTAGCAGTATGTGTGAGTGTGTACCAGTGTCTCTGTAGCAGTATGTGTGAGTGTGTACCAGTGTCTCTGTAGCAGTATGTGTGAGTGTGTACAGTGTTCTTTAGCCAGTATGTGTAGGTTTGTACCAGTGTTTGTACCGAAGCTGTGTGAGGTGTTACCAGTGTGTCTCTGAGCAGTATGTGTGAGTGTGTATCAGTGTGTCTCTGTAGCAGTATGTGTGAGTGTGTACCAGTGTGTCTCTGTAGCAGTATGTGTGTGTGTGTGTATCAGTGTGTCTCTGTAGCAGTATGTGTAGTGTGTACCAGTGTGTCTCTGTAGCAGTATGGTGTGATGTGTACCAGTGTGTCTCTGTAGCAGTATGTGTGAGTGTGTACCAGTGTGTCTCTGTAGCAGTATGTGGAGTGTGTACCAGTGTGTCTCTGTAGCAGTATGTGTGAGTGTGTACCAGTGTGTCTCTGTAGCAGTATGTGTGAGTGTGTACCAGTGTCTCTGTAGCAGTATGTGTGAGTGTGTACCAGTGTGTCTCTGTAGCAGTATGTGTGAGTGTGTATCAGCGTGTCTCTGTACAGTATGTGTGAGTGTGTATCAGCGTGTCTCTGTAGCAGTATGTGTGAGTGTGTAACCTCGTGTCTCTGAGTATGTGTGAGTTGTACAGTGTCTCTGAGCGTATGTGTGTGAGTGTGTACCAGATGTGCTCTCTTGTAGCAGTATGTGTGAGTGTGTACCAGTGTGTCTCTGTAGCAGTATGTGTGAGTGTGTATCAGCGTGTCTCTGTAGCAGTATGTTGTGAGTGTGTCCAGTGTGTCTCTGTAGCAGTATGTGTGAGTGTGTATCAGCGTGTCTCTGTAGCAGTATGTGTGAGTGTGTACCAGTGTGTCTCTGTAGCATTATGTGTGAGTGTGTATCAGCGTGTCTCTGTAGTCAGTGATGGTTGTAGTGTGTAACCAGTGTGTGTCCTCTGTAGCAGTATGTGTATGTGTGTATCAGCGTGTATCTGCATATTACATGTGCTTCCCATTTGTCTCCGTGGACCACCCACGCCCGCTCCCCTCCGTAACACGCGGCTCTGTAATTTTCGGCGTGGCTACAGTGCAGGGGTTAGGAGCCCTTGCTCGTTATGTAAACGAGTTTTCTGCTGGAAAGACAGAGCGTCCCAGCGAGCCCGACGCCTCCAATTATCTTTTATCATTAAGGAACGGACGGGAACCGCCCGCACGCCCTGAATAAACTGTGGGATTTATCTGTGGCAACCACGTCATTCCAGGTCACATAACCCAAGCCCTCCATCGTGGCCATTTAGGAAATAATGTGCGGGTTCCTAAACAGGGGGGGGGGACAGCCCCTGTCTCAATCAAATGCCACCTCTACAGGATATCCCTGCTTCAGCACAAGTGGCTCAATCTCAGTGGCTCAGTCAAAGACTGAGTCACTGATGTGAGCCACCTGTGCTGAGCAGGGGATATCCTAAAACCTGACCTGCTGGTGGCCTTTGAGGAGCAGAGTTGGCCAGTCAACTGAGCCACTAACATTGAGACACCTTGCTGAAGCGAGGTATATCCTGAACAGTGACCTGTTGGTGGCCCCCTAAGGCCTGGAGTTTCCCCCCCCCCCATCAAGAAGTAGCTTAACCCGCTCACTGCCAGAGCGGCATGACTGGTGGAGGCGTTAACTTCCTTGAAGCTGGAATCTGCAGGCAGAAGGAAAGGTAGAGACATCCCACTGTAAGTGTTATAACTATATAACATGCGTGGAGCTTTTTTGCAGGACATACCTCGTACGCCCCTATCTGTGAAGTGATAACCTGGTCACAAATAAAATATTAAATGTACATGGTATAGCTAATTAATATGCAGATCTTATGTTTATATACTATACATACCACACCCCTGCTGTTTGAGCCCTTGTACAAATCAAGACCGGCAGACCTGGCAAAGAGCCTTGGTCGCCTTCTCTCTCCGTTGCCGGATGAAACCTCCCCAATGATTTTCCCAGTACTCACTCAGGTTGCAGCCTCTCTTCTCCACATCTTTGGCTTGGTAATTTTTTTGCTTGCTCTATCTCCGGCCCACGCCGCATTTAATTTCTTCCCCCTGTTTTGATTCGAACCATTTGGTTCTTTTGCCTGTCCCTCTCAGTATACCAGTCATGCATCTCTCCAATACGTCTTGGGGTATACCCAGCAGCACCTCTACCTCTCATACGTCTTGCGGTATACCCCATGCATCTCTCCATACGTCTTGCGTATACCCAGCATGCATCTCCTCCATACTTTTGGGTAATACCAGCATGCACCTCTCATACGTCTTGGGTAACCCAGCATGCATCTCTCCATACGTCTTGCGGTAATACCCAGCATGCTCTTCCATACGTCTTGGGGTAATACCCAGCCATGCATCTCTTCCGCTCTCTTTGCATTAGGGCCCACGATCTCACATCCAATTATTTTGATACTGTCTGTCATAAGTCTCCTCAGTCTCTCTCTCTCTTTGTAATCCTCTCGGTCTTCTCTCTCATTCATCTCACCTGTCCCCCATTCTCACTCCAGTCTCTCTCTCTCGTGTCAGTCCTCCCTCAGTCTCTCCAGTCTCTCTCTCAGTCTCTCTCTCTCTGTCTCTTCTCTCAGTTTACTCAGTCTCTCTCACCAGTCTCTCACTCGTCTCTCTGTCTCTGTCTCTCTCTCCTCTCTCAGTGCTCTCTCTCAGTCTCTTCTCGTCTCCTCCTCTCTCTCTCTCTCTCTCAGTTCTCTTCCTCTCTCTCTGTGTCTCGTCTCTCTAGTCTCTCTGTGCTCAGTCCTCTCTCTCTGTGTCTCAGTTCTCTGTTCTCAGTCTCTCTCTCTCAGTCTCTCTTCTCTCTCAGTCTCTCTCTCTCAGTCTCTTCTCTTCATCTCTCTCTCTCAGTTCTCTTCTCTGTCTCTCTCTTCTCAGTCCTCTCTTCAGTCTCTCCTCTCAGTCTCTTCTCCTGCAGTGTCCTCTCAGTCTCTTCTCTGTGTCTCAGGTCTCTCTCAGTTCTCTCCTCTTCTCAGTCTCTCTCCTTGTTCTCTCAGCTCTCGTCTCTCTCAGTCCCTCTCTCTCTCAGTGTCTCAGTCTCTCCTCTCTCTCCTCATCGTATGCACCTCGTTCCAGTCTCTTCTTCATCTCAGGCTCTATCCTCTCAGTGGTCTCTTCTCTCTCTCTCTCGTCTCTCTCTCATCATTCTCAGTCTCTCTCAGTCTCTCTCTCTGTGTCCGTCCTCTCTCTCTGTCTCAGTCTCTCTCATCTCTCTCCTCTCTCATTCTCTCTCTCTGTGTCTCTCTCTCTCTTCTCTCTCATCCTCTCTCTCTGTGTTCTCATTCTCTCTCTCTCATCAGTCTCTCTCAGTCTCTCTCTCTCTCAGTCTCAGTCTCTCTCAGTGTCTCTATTCTCTCTCGTCTCTCTCGTCTCTCCCTCAGTTCCTTCAGTTCTCTCTCATCTCTCTCTCTCAGTGTCTCAGTCTCTCTCAGTCTCTCTCTCTCAGTGTCTCTGTCTCTCTCTCTCTGTCTCTCTCTCTGTCTCTTCAATTGTAAGACGCCATTGATTTAGCACTTACAGTTGAGGGGAAAAAAGTGTTATTTGACCATTTTAACTACCGGTACATTCCTCCACGAACACGGCGTCTCCTGCCGCCGCACCATTGATCTCCCCTGGCGCGCCCTACCTTTCTCCGCCGCACACTTCATTCCTCCACTGACGCGTCTCTGCTCCGCCGCCACTGATTCCTCCACTGACGCGTCTCCTGTCGCCGCCGCACACTTGATACCTCCGCTGACGCGTCTCCTGTCGCCGCCGCACACTTGATTCCTCCACGAACACGGCGTCTCCTGTCTCCGCCGCACACTTGATTCCTCCGCTGACGGCCCCTCCTGTCTCCGCCGCACACTTGATTCCTCCACTGACGCGTCTCCTGTCTCCGCCGCACACTTGATTCCTCCACTGACGCGTCTCCTGTCGGCC
>WSYH01010840.1:0-22219 GCA_036426205.1 Ascaphus truei
CTCTTCCTCCTTCCCTCCCTCTTCCTCCTTCCCTCTCCGTCTCCCTCACCCTCCCCATCTCCCTCACCCTCCCCGTCTCCCTCCCCGTCTCCCTCACCCTCCCCGTCTCCCTCACCCTCCCTGTCTCCCTCACCCTCAATGTCTCCCTCACCCTCTATGTCTTATTTTAACTGCCGTATACCTACACCGAAGTAACCTACCTTGCTTTCTTCCCGATCTGACTCAAGTTTCACGCGGGAGACATCGGAAGACAGGTAGGGAACAACTCCCCTCCAGTATAGAACCTTGAGGGACTGCGGATCAGGTAAGATCCCAGGCGAGATTGCTGCTTTAGAAATTGTGAAGATGGGGCATCCTGACACTGGTTAATGGGTTCAGAATCATTCACATCTGGCTTTCTTTTTTGTTCGATTAGTAAGGTCATCTCACACACACACACACACACACACACACACACACACACACACACACACACACACACACACACACACCCACACTTAACTATGTAACAAGGACAAATGGTAGTAAAATATAAGTGTACTACAATAAATAAACTGTTATGTAAAAAAAAAATGTGTCCCGGTTTTTCATTTTCAAAATCTGGTCACCCTAATAATAGTACAATAGGTATATAGCCATGTTGTTCAATTAAGTTGGCAAGTGAAGTGCAACATGTTTCTTGTATCTTGTACCAAAGGGAAAAGGGAATAACAAAAAACCTAGGACAACATGATGTCCCAGGTGTATTTACTCTGGTATCAATAGAAAGCAACCGCGTAAATTAAAAAATCTATTACGGGAGACATGTAGTGAGCTAGAATTGAGATGCTAGGCAATGGCCTAGATAGAAGGGCAAAGAGAATAACAATCAATACTAATACTAACATTGCAACAATGCAAAGGGTAGTGCAGCTATGTTAAATTTGCAGTTTATTCACAGAAATAGGCATACACACAGTGAAACCCAAAATACAGACGAAAAGCACACTTATTGGGGGTCAAAAACTAGACTGTTCTAGGTACAAGGAACCCTAAATAAGAGTTTCACCATGACCTGAACTTAGCCCAAAATCCTCTGGCTCCCAAATCGTTGAAGTCCACACAACCACCGTTCTTCTCTCTGAGAACTTGGACTCTTTTTGACCGGGGATAATACTAAAACTCCTGGAACTAAAATTGGCTTTTAGTTCCAGCCATGACTGCTACGGTCGATTATTAGAACTTGGGCGCTAAAAACTGGACTTAGTCTCTGATGGGCAAACTTTTCAGCTTGAAATTGAAGCCAGTTGCTCTGCTATTCGCACAAGAGCATCTTTGAAAAGCCCGCCCGCACTTCTATCGCTGACCTGTGCTGCTGACGTCATCAATCGGCGATCCGTGGAAGATTTGGCCAGTTACTCGATCTCCGTTTGTGTCGGGTTGGGAGCAGGTTGCGGACGGCATTCGTGAGTTGTACCGCTCTCCCCATACTATTCTAATTGTGGTAGTGTGTTGTTTTAAGTGTATTAAAGTGTAGTTACGTTTACAACCCCAGGTTGTGCCCTATTTTTCCCTACCCATCGGTCACTGCTGGTTTATGTGTCCATGAGTTTAAAATACTAGAAAGGGAATCATCTCGTCAACCACGTGGGGTCCGTGGCTATCGGGGTGAAGACGTGGCACAAGCCCAGATTCTTTCCCCTGAACAAGCAATTTAATCTTGTAGTAGGGGCATTTTCTGTTTTTTAGATAACAAAAGAGGGAATCCCCGTCATCTGTCTAAATGTAAATGTGGTCGGTGCTCCCTAGGTAAGTGCATATAACAACGACGCAGGAGAGAAAGAACCTGTAAGGGCTCTCTAACACATAGGTGGTATGGTGAACACTTTAACAACTACACTTTATTCAAATAATTTAAAATAATGGGTGAATAAAAAGAATTAAACATTTAGATCCTTCATATGACACTGAATGTGGTGTCTGGATCATGAATGCTGACTGCAAATATCCTCTATTAATGTATGTTGCAGTTTTGGACCAGTGAGTATGGTGAGTCACTGTCCAAAATGAACCAAAGCACCCCTAAATGTCGCTGCTGTCACAGTATGTGCCAGTAAAAACATCCTAATACGCAAATATAAGCACTCTAGCATACATAAGGAACCCTAGCCAGGTCTGCCAAAAAACAATGAGGTAGTGTGACTGGCTGAATGAATGGGATCCTGGCTAATAATATAGCTAGTACAGAGCTAGGAATACTGTAGATAGATGATAGAACATAGGGTTTGTATATAATCAGCTCAATATCACTGCCTATGAATATAGCCCTAGGGGAAGTGATTATGAGTCTAGGGAGCAAAGCAATAAGTCCATAACCACGATGTGGGTATAACATTCTAGACTCACATACATAGTAACAACGGTAGGGCTGACTCAGATCAGGTAAGTATAAAATCTGTTCAGCGTCTCTCAGGTAGGTGGTGTGTATGATAACCAATCTATCTATAAGGTGGTAAACAGTACTGACCCAACACCACAACTCTGTTGTCAGAGTTGATCTCTAAAGGATCAGTACTCAGTGAGAGGTAGGAGATAAATACATGGTAATGCTGAAATAAATGAACAGCTTACTGCTACCATCGTGGTTAGGGACTTATTGCTTTGCTCCCTAGACTCATAATCACTTCCCCTAGGGCTACACTGGCGACACAGTTTATTACACTGCGGCCAGATCCGCAAGCCGGGAGATTTCCCGGCTTGCTAGTGGCCGCCCCTCGGCGTGCCGCGCGTCATAGACGCGCGGTCACGCGTCTTCGGGAGCGTGCGCCCCCTGCACGCGCGTCCAGGGGCTCCCCGAGGGAGCCCTGGTGTCCCGCGATCGCGGGACAGCGGCAGGGGGTTCCGGGGGACCCGGCGGACCCGGCAGCGGTAGGGAGAGCGCCCCGATCGGAGGGCGCTCTTCCGCTGCTTCGGCGCGCGCCCGTCACTCTCGGGCGCGCGCCAGGCTACTGCTGCGGCACAGAACGGGCAAATGCTCGAATAAACTGTGCCGCAGCAGTATATTCATAGGCAGTGATATTGAGCTGATTATATACAAACCCTATATTCTATCATCTATCTACAGTATTCCTAGCTCTGTACGAGCTAAATTATTAGCCAGGATCCCATTCATTCAGCCAGTCACACTACCTCATTGTTTTTTTTGGCAGACCTGGCTAGGGTTCCTTATCTATGCTAGAGTGCTGTATATTCTGCGTATTAGGGATTGTTTATACTGGCACATACTGTTACAACAGACTTTATACCTACCTGATCTGAGTCAGCCCTACCGTTGTTACTATGTATGTGAGCCTAGTATGTTATAACCACATTGTGGTTAGGGACTTATTGTTTTACTCCCTAGACTCATAATCACTTCTCCTAGGGTTATATTCATAGCCAGTGATATTGAGCTGATTATATACAAACCCTATGTTCTATCATCTATTTACAGTATTCCTAGCTCTGTACTAGCTATATTAATATTAATATATATTAATAGCCAGGATCGCACTCATTCAGCCAGTCACACTACCTCATTGTTTTTTGGCAGACCTGGCTAGGGTTCCTTATGTATGCTAGAGTGCTGTATATTCTGCGTATTAGGGATTGTTTATACTGGCACATACTGTTACAGCAGCGACATTTAGGGTGCTTTGGTTCATTTGGACAGTGACTCACCATACTCACTGGTCCAAACTGCAACATACATTAATAGAGGATATTTGCAGTCAGCATTCATTGATCCAGAACACCACATTCAGTGTTCATATGAAGGATCTAAACGTTTAATTATTATTTTATCACCCATTATTTTAAATTATTTGAATAAAGTGTATGTTTTAAAGTGTTCACCATACCACCTATGTGTTTAGAGTGCCCTTACTAGGTTCTTTCTCTCCGGTCTGTCATTTTCTGTTTTAGATAGGGTTTTTGCCTTTCATACTGCGCAATTGGTGTGTTGTTTTTTGTATATTTCCAGAAACAATTTGGAGTCACCCTTCAAGGACACCCTTATTCATCCGGAACTTTCTTGGTTGTCCCATCCATTCATCTGGACTGTCTCACAACACAGGACTGTCTTTTGGATTATGGTATTTTGGACACTTTTGCACTAGCGCCGGGGATACTTATTTTGTATGTCCACAAAATACTACAGCCAATCAGTGCGTGGAAACTTTCTCAGTAGCCAATCAGAGCCAAACCGGTCTAGAAACCCGGGTCAGTGGGAAATCTGAAATTGCCAAGGGACATTCGCAAGATTGCCACCTCCATCCCTGGCTATCTCATGCCACCCGCTGGGTTTAGCTCCTCCATGTCTGGCAGAACAAATGGCAACCTGGACTACTGCCTTTGTTCCAAGGACGTGGGTACTTGAGCCCTTCCCTGCTACCCAAATGGCTTTGACACCTCTGGCATCCTCTGGCTACTTTGAACTCTGATGTCCACTAGACTTACTGGCACCAACTTCGTAGCCCTGACAGTCTAAGAGGGCATTGGTCCCGAAAGTCCAAGCTCATATACAGTGCACAGCAGTACATACCAGCATTATTACAGTATTAAATAAAAAAACACTTTTAATACTTTCCTATGTCCCTTGGTATGGGGAATAGAATAATAGAATAGAAACATCAGGTAGGAAGTTTTTATCTTCTTTAGTTCTCAGGTGTTTTGCATGCCGATCCCAACATTCACCATGGGCAGAGTGCGTGCCAAGTCAGAGCCCATCCTGAGAGCTCATTTCATCTTGGGAGAAAGTGGCGTTCGGTACAGGATTCTAGATATCCAGGACAGTGGATCTCCACTTTGGGAGTATGGCGGGCTTATCCTGCAGGTAGTGGAGAAACATAATACAGACAAGATAGACAACACCAGATGTACAGTATACGCACACAATCAAAAGGACAGAAAGACATGAGGGAGGAGGGAGAGATCCCTCTTGTTCTGGGGTCTGAGGCAGGTCTCTTGTCTCTGGGGCATACTAAACTCCACTCCACATGAGTTCACTGCAGGTAGGAGGATTCATTTGGCCAGCAAATGGCGCCCTTTTTCTCTGTTTCAGATAGTTGTCTGTCTAGTGACCATTAGGCTGAGGGGGAATCCCCATCCATAGACAATGTGATGTTCCCTCAGGATTCCCGTTCCTTCAGCCTTCTCCTTTTAGCTAAGGTTACAGGAAAGAGATCAGGGAACATCAGTAGATTTCCGTATTCTTCAGGTAATTCATATTGG
Organism: Ascaphus truei; assembly: GCA_036426205.1. Classification (NCBI taxonomy): domain Eukaryota; kingdom Metazoa; phylum Chordata; class Amphibia; order Anura; family Ascaphidae; genus Ascaphus; species Ascaphus truei. Next base: position 5,251 of record WSYH01010840.1, read on the forward strand.
AAGGTTGGTATTTGAGTGGAGCGCTGTGTGTCTCGTGAATATGAAAGAAAAAGATATATATAATGGTGCAGATAGTATAAACAAATAAAGTCTCAAGATAACTCTGCAATGGTGTTACTCACAATTGACAATGTCAATATAAGGCGTATCAAGACACTTCTCTCTCTGAAGGAGCCCTTTAATGGAACCCCCTCAGAGTGGTGTCTTGATGACTTGTCAGGAGCTTGTTGGTGGTCAGGGTTTTTACTCCCAAGGTTGTATAAAAAAGAGAGAGAGAACGCACAATAGTATGTATGGTCTAAAATAGTGTATTAGCAGCAATGATAGACATATGCATGATGCACTCACATTTCCAAATGTTTACGTTCGAGGGAGAGTATTGCTGGTTGTAGAGAGTGCCGGTGTTCTTCAGGAGCGGCAGACACTTCTCCGCGTGTATCACATGTGTCCGCTCACGTCCTGGGACGTCTCGGGTTGGGCGGAAGAAGCTGCCCTGCGTGTCCGTCTCCGTTGCCAGCACCTAGCTCCAAGGTCTCTCCAGCTCAGTCACCTCCCACAGTAGATCGATTCTACGCGTTTCGCTGTGGCTTCTTCAGGAATCGGATTTTTTAATTCATATTGGAGCCTGATAAGGCTTAGATTTTTTTTTATTTTGATTTGAATAGAAATAGCTGTGTTAGTCCAGTTGCGATAGTGCAGAGTAAGTGAGTACCTCAGAATTAGGTGATATCTTTTTATTTGGACAAACAATTGATATTATAAGACAAACTGTCTTTTGTTTAGAAATAATGCATCTTCACCAGATGATTTCTGTGAGAGTATTTAGTAAGGCCTCTGAAGCACTGCAAACGGTGGGCGCAATCCATTACAAACTCTTGTGCAGTCTCGGGTAGATTGAAAAAGTTTCAGTAGAAAGTTAGGTAAGAAATGAACATACAAAGCACATCAGGCATCAGTATAATTGTGTATTATAAAATCAATAAAAGAGCTTTCGAACACTTACAACTAAGAATATATTAATAGATGTTTAGACGGTAGCCAAACAGGGTGCCTGAGAGTAAACAATCAACATCATCGACAGGGCTCTGCACGCTGGAGTCTTCTTGCATACAGTTTGGTCACAGCATTCAGGTAAAATCTCTCATTGGGTGCTACTAAGGGAGCCCCGGTGTCGGTGTACACATCATGCATCGTGAGAGAGGTTCCTTACATCAGCAGCCCCTTTGCTGCAGCTAACAGAAAGGATTTTATCCTGACATGCCTGAATATTTCTGCTACATTGTAAGTAGCCATTTTTCTTGCGCTCTATTTGAATTATAAAACGTACTTCACCATATTGGCATCTTTGTCATTTATAGGTCATTCCTCGTCCAGGAATTCTTATAAGGACATTCAACGTTTTTATCCCACAGGTGTTTTGCATTCATTCACCTGTTGTCTCTGATTTGAGCCTTTTGTATTTTGTTTCCTTCATATATTTCTGGTATTGTGTACATCCTTTACATTGTGGCAGCAGTCATTTGACACCATTGTACAATTGTTAAAAATTAGTTTTACGCTATATATATATATATATAATCATATAAATGTCTGAAACAATGGATCTGATAAATTGTCATGATATTCATGTAATTAACTATACTATTAATGAATGAAGGATATGTTTGTCAGACCTAATGTGGCATATAATCTTCTCGACTATATTAAGTATGGGTGTATAATAATGTATCTACATATTCTAACAATTATTACAAAGAGACAGAAGTAGTGAACAAAACTTTTAGTCTCACACAGTTACTTCACAGTGTGCGGACAATAAAGGGAGAAAAAATGTACAGGTCAAATAACAAAAACAATATTTACAGAAAATCCCCTCCTTTTTTTGTGGCAGAACGGTCTGTAACGCATGTGCGCTAATTGGAACGGACGTTATAGTTTTGCCAATGTGCATGTGTAGTGTACTGGTCAACAAAAATCCTTGTTAATACAGCTAACGTAACCATGCTAGTTTGCTGAACAGCTGTTGTTTCTGCTTATGATTAGCTTTGTGGATACCTGTTAAACTGAGGAAAACTAACGGACGTTACCTATTTAGGCAATGTCACATTAGTAGCCCAAATTTAACAGATCACTGTGCATTTACCTGAAGACATTTCTACTGCAGCGCAGACACGAAGTTAGATAAACTGTACTTTGAGAATGTACCAACACTTGTGTTGAAAGCAGCACATACTGTATAATGTGCCTTTTGAAAGAATGAGGAAGGAACAAAGGCAAAATTCTATTGAAAAAAATATGATAAAGAAGATCTAAGCTATTGTTCTAATTTTGGTAAGCACATTAAATATGTTTTATTTTATTTTTTAACCAACTTAGTTCAGTGAAGGTAACCAAGAATCTCAATATTATATTGTCCAGTTCCACAATTTATATGTATAGATAAAAGCCTATATTACATATGTTAAAGAAGCTTTAAATTAATAATGAATAGATGAATTGAGCTGTAACTGCAGGAGAAAGATACTTAACAAATACACTTTTATTTGAACCATTTTTCTAAAATCTTTCATCATCTACAGTATTTAGCTAACTGTCGATTGAAAACGGTGTTTATTTTATCTTTAAAAAGGCTTGTGCAGTTTACACTTAGGAAAAGATGAATGTAGATTGACGATAAACCTACCTAATTTCAGTTGGACACATCATTTGCATCTTATTAGCATAATCTATTTATAAATTTTACGAGCAACTAACAATGTGCAGACAGAGACTTTTTAGGCTTTCATTACTATTTTATTCCCCTTTCATATTTTGTACACTTATAATTAGCTAGAGCACTGCAAGCCTTTCTAATGCTGATTTATTATATCACCCACATATGGTAATTGTTTGGAAAGGCAAATACAAGAGTCTTGCAGCCATAGACATGTCTTTCATGCATTCAGGAAGAAATTAATCAAAGTCAAATTGACATTGAAAAAAAATATGTAATTGCAGAAAAAGGCATGCACAACGTTTTGGGAAAACAATCCCCTTTATTCAGCACATGTCAGCATCTAAACAATAACCAATGCTATAGTGCCTTTTTTATCAATGTGTCTGTTTTATACAGTACTGTAACTAATTATAAATTCATTTTTTCTGCAACAGTGAAGAATTTACAAAGCCTAACCCACATCTCTGGCGGTATGGTTGGATTTTTGCCATTAACAGAAATCACATTAGACACTTTGCTGCAAAGCACTTTACACCGACATTAGGAGATACACCTGCCAAGTTATTACACCTATCATGTACTTACATCTATCAATTTCCGCTCTTTGCATCTATTTAAAGACACAATATTTTTTTTTTACAATCATTGATAAGTAAATCACAGTGAGTAACAAATAATATCAAACATATAGAAATGACTAAAGAATGCTAGTAAATAGTGTACATTGAGACTGGGATAATTAAGACAAAGAATATGACAAAGACCAAAAGAAAAACCAGTGCACTGCAAAATTGTTGCCACCTGTAACTTTTTATCATGTTACCATTTTTCAGTCATAGGTGGTTGTTTACTAAACTATGATCGGGGCACTAGCACGAGGAAAGTCCTACTAAATCCAATGGAAGAGTTTGAGCAATAGTGCCTCCATTAGCCCTACTGTATCTCTGTTTAACGCATAACCACACACAGAGTCTCCTTTGCTGCAATTTCTGTTTTTCTAGTGAATTTATTTTGAAAAGGACTTGAAAGCTCACAATTGACATGTTCACTATAATATTACAATAACAGGGACACAAATTAACACAGATACATAGAATAATATGCATTTACATACACATACAGTTTAGGTACTCAGTCATACGTATAAATGCACATAAACTCGGACATACTGTACTGTAATAGTATACATGTGTAGTCTAGTCCCCTGGCAATCATCTTTTCATTTGCCCTAACAGCATCTCCTTTTAGACACAGGCAATGTGGGGGATAAGCTCTCTCATGGAGGCCTAGCTTGTTGTTGCAGCCTGGATACACTATTGCTGTATCCAAGGGTGGGCTTAACAAAAAACAGATAGTCTCATCCCTGGGGAGGATACTGGCTCGGCCACATGCCAAGATGTGATGCCTGTCAGTATCGGACCTGTCCTGTTATAAGGGCAGGGTTACAAGCCCCTCCCCTGGGGTACAAAAGCTGATACTCACCCAGAAGTCAGGAGCTCTCTTCCTTCCCCTGTGGAGTGGAAGCACTAACCCTTTATCCCATCAGGGGGTAAAGGAGCTGAGAAGGGGCCTACAGGGCCTCAAGCCCTGTGGGTACAATTTCAGGGAATGAGCCTGCCATAACTATGTATGCAGCAAATAAAGATCAAGTTAAATACATCTGTCATGGGCTGCTTGAATGGAACACCACATGAGTTGCCAGTGAGGACAGTCCTGGCTGCACCAGGATCCTCACTGGCTGGAGGTGCTGCAGAAGAATCATCACTGACAGCCTGTCTTGATGTCTCCCCATACCATCGCAGAGTTCTCAGGGCCTTCTGTTCAACCCTACAGGTATGCACTAGTACCAGAAACACCAGTAGCTAGACGATCTCACTTAGGGTGGGGGAATAGGTGTCACACATGTATACATTGTGACACAGTCATGCTTACACAATGGGATGTGCATGCCAAAGTCTTATGCAATGCTACATTGAACTGTCTTTAGAACAGAAAAAAAAAACATTAAGTAGGTTATGTATAGTTTTAGGCATACTTGGTTTATTCCATCTATAACTGATCATGCAAATTAATAAAAGGATAAGAAACAATGTTAAAATTTTAAATTTATGTATATACAATTGAAATATGTGAATTAAGCCTTGCTTCTTACACCATCTTTTCCATTGATTAATACAAATAGTGGGTATTGATTAATAAAACCTTTAAATGATAAGATGCATATTAGCAATAATTATTTTAGAATCAATTTATCTCCAAAGTGACCAGTACAGATCCTTGATATATACTGGTGGTCTCATTGGCACATATATGCAATTACAGACCACACACACATTGGCAAAGTGAGACTCAAACGTACTCACAAATATACAATATGTAGCCCTTGTTCCCCCGTGACTAGAAGGGACTTCCGGTACTGCCGTTACCTGTTGGCTAACAGAAGGCCTAAGCCTCCACCACTGGGAGCCTGAGGTGATCGTGTGTTCGCCTTGGTGCAGCGCCGCAGCACCGCACCTCCACTGAGAGGGATTCCAGCGTAGCAGGATAAGCCCCTCACAGGAACAATGCCAATAGTAATACACACACAGGTATATAATAACAACCTTTACTGAACGCACATATAATATAACTACCAATACCACACAGTATAATGCGCACCCAACCTAGTACCATAAGTGAGTGTCCCCAAAGTACATTGGGTGCTTGCCACCAATAACCTAATGTCCTTCTCCCAAAGTCCAGGTCCACCCAAAAGTATATGGAGTAGAGATACCCCGTAAACTGTTGGTGCACTTTGTTGAGGTACCTGCCAGGTAGGCCGACTAGTAACAGGGATCTGCTTATCCAGCGACGTCTTTGTCTGCCTCTGTGTGGGGTGAACTCCGGTAGGAGGGTCACACCTTTGAGAGTATCTTTAACGTAGGTGGTCTGGTGCCAGACCACAGGCCGCAACTCACAGCACAGCATCTATACTCACTACTAGCAGCTACTGGGGAAAGGTCCCTGACTAGGGACTTTCCCTGTAGTACCCACAAGCTATATGTGAGTGGGGTCTATCTTGGACTTCAGGGGTAAGCTGGCCTAATCTGGTGCCACTGACACCAAAACCCTACCTTCCCCTTCTCTGTCCTGGCTCCAACTGCCCCTCGCGCTCTAAGCACGGCAAATGTATGTATCCTCTCCTCAGAGGATCTGGGGAACCCTATTGGTCAACACTGCCCATGTGGGTATTATGCCCCAAAGCACTCTGGGGAGTGTAGTTCCCTCACAGAGCTATGTAGAAGATTTCCGCCAATCTCTCTGGTTCCTCTATGCGCACCCTCTAACACGGCCGCTGGACCTGTGATATGCTCGGCGCAAGTGCAAGCTGCCTTCTGCGCATGTGCGGCTATCAGTAATGGTGACACCCTACCTAGGCTTCCGCCGCGGAGCTCCGGAGCTCCCTCTCCCTACCCGCACACAACCGCCGCAGTGCCGCTAAACGCCCTCACGCCACCGGCAGCCAGCCGCTCACTCCCGCAGCCCCCCTTCCCCGCAGCCGCAATGAGGTAAGGGGGCCAAGGGGGGACCTGGCTACAAGTGTACACATCCTTTCAATCTAGATGACAATTGACCATGTTAAAGACTGTATGAATACATGAATATAATCAGGGTGTTCACTAAGCTCTGGTATGGGGTATTCTAGTCAATACCAGTTAACACAGGATCCCTGTTTGTTACCCTACATGGGAGCTTAGTGAATCTTGGTGTATATGTTGTATTATGATATATATATATATCTATATATATATATATATATGCAAAACAGAAAGTGAATCCCTGCGCTTCTCCCATAGGGATAGCAATCAATGGGGAATATATATATATATGTATGGTGTAAATATCTATAAGAAAAAAGGAGACTTTTGGTATACATCCTTTGATCAAATAATGCCAAGCCTGCTAACCACGTCAAGGTAAGTCTCTTTAGCAGGTCTCTACGCTAAATGCATACTAGTGTTATGTGAAATAAGCCCAGAAGGGGTTAAAATATCAAAGCATATGCTTGTATAACCTAGTGCAATTAAAAACTGGTATATACCAGTACAGATACTCACATGTAAGTGAAGCGGAATAAGGGGACCTTGCTAGGAGATTATATACCTAGAAGAGGAGGGGCTGGCCTGCCACAAACTGCTCAATAAGCAGTTGCAGGTGATTGGCTAAATATATTCAATTACACCATAGTAGTGTTGCCCTCTAGGAGCGTGCTGCAAAGGATTAAAATCGGCCCAACAAATAATGTAAAACAAATATAATCACTGCGCTTCTCCATGTAAAGAGCATGCAGCTAGTGAAGGAAATGGCCATACAAATGTGCAAAACAGAAAGTGAATCCCTGCGCTTCTCCCATAGGGATAGCAACAATCAATGGGGAATTATATATATATATTATGGTGTAAAAGTATCATAAGTAAGAAAAAGGAGACTTTTGGTATACATCCTTTGATCAAATAATGCCAATGCCTTTTTGATCAAAGGATGTATACCAAAAGTCTCCTTTTTTTCTACAGATATTTACACCATACATATATATATATTTCCCCATTGATTGCTATCCCTATGGGGAACTGCCAGGGATTCACTTTCTGTTTTGCACATTTGTATGCCATTTCCTTCACTAGCTGCATGCTCTTATGGAGAAGCCCAGTGATTATATTTGTTTTACATTATTTTTTGGGCCGATTATCCTTTGCAGCACGCTCCTAGAGGGCAACACTACTTTGGTGTATTGAATATATTAGCCAATCACCTGCACCTGCTTATTGAGCAGTTTGTGGCAGCCGCCCCCTCCTCTTCTAGTATATATCTCCTAGCAGGTCCCCTTATTCCACTTCACTTACATTTGAGTATCTGTACTGGTATATACCAGTTTTTAATTGCACTAGGTTATACAGTATTGCTTTGATATTTTAACCCCTTCTGGGCTTTTTTCACATAACACTAGTAGCATTTAGCGTAGGGACCTGCTAAAGAGACTTACCTTGACGTTGTTAGCAGGCTTGGCTTATTTGATCAAAGGATGTATACCAAAAGTCTCCTTTTTTCTTATAGATATTACACATACATATATATATATATATCCCCATTGATTGCTACTCCTATGGGAGAAGCGCAGGGATTCACTTTCTGTTTTGCACATTTGTATGGCCATTTCCTTCACTAGCTGCATGCTCTTTACATGGAGAAGCGCAGTGATTATATTTGTTTTATATATATATATATATGCTAAAACATTTGAAAAGAACTGTGAGCTTTCAAAAAGTGACATTCACAATAATTTTATCTATAAAGAACATGTATGTTCAGCCATTAAAACGGTATCATAGGTTGAAAAGAGTAAGCACCTCTTCAGGACCAATAGGTCTACTAAAACTTTGAGCAACCTTAGAATGTCAGAGAACAAGCAGGCAGTGGTATACTGTACATGGTAGCACCTTCTCTTAATTATCAGTAAAACAATGGAAACTGCAGTAACACCAGATATTGAGGCATGTTTGTAAGACAGGAAACAAAAGAAAACAGCGCACAAACGCCAAATAGTGAGAGCAGTAATAAAAATGTATTACATAATATTGGGGTAATAAATCTGCGTACATCAAATAAAGAATACATAGCATTTAGTGTATAGTAACACTTGTTACCACTCCAGGATGTAGACAGGGGAATCAGCTTTCTGCAGGAGCCTGCTGTGGTGTTTGGGGCACAGGAGTCCCCATACACTCTTTGTCCAGCTGGAATCTGCTTTCAAGGGAGTTCCTTAGTCAGCAGTCTGGCTCAACTGCAGGTTCAAGCACTCACTGAAACAAAGTCTCAGGCGGCAGTAATCTCTCTTCCAGGGGTTTTCTTTTTTCTTACAATCCTCCTGTTTGCAGGCAGTGACAGGACAGTTCAGAGCCGATGGAGAGGCGCCAGCAGACACTTCCGCATTGCATGCACCTGCAACGGCGTCCACGAGTCGCTCCGTCACGTGATGTAGCGGGGTACGTCACATTCCGCTGGCAATAAGGTAAGGACAGAAGAAATTCTTCAGAGTCGCTACAGCGGCGCAATAACCCTTCAATAGCAAAAAAAAAACAAGGTAGTTGAATCCGATTGCAGATACAGGGGATAATAAACAATAAATTGGCATAAACTAATACATCCACGGTTTTCGCATCTAAGTACTACTTCCCAAGGGATAATTTTTGGCATTACCCATAGTCTTAAATACTCTCAGAGATGTCTCATTGGTCAGACTATTAAAGAAGTGACCACTCATCTGACCATGGTCAAAATATCGGAATATATATCTAGACTTTTAAAACAAACATTTATAACAACAAACAAAAACACCAATTCGACAAAATAACTAACCTATAATCTAGCCTACCATACATACTATAAAACCTTGGCTGGATAAAAAAACACAGTATTAGTATATAAAAAGTTAAAATAATACATGTCTATTTAACTTTTTTATATACTATACTGTGTTTCTTCTTTATTCGCATGCAAGGTTTTTATCATATTTATGGTAGGCTAGATTATGGTTAGGTTTATTTGTCGATTGGTTTTTAGGTTTTGTATAAAGTTTTTGTTTTAACAAGATAGTATTGTGAGTATTTGCCCTATCATAGTTTGACATGGCTCACGAATATGTCTAACTAATAGTCCTGACCATGAGACATCTCTGATAGGTATTTTCACGACCTCGGGGTAATGGTCCAAAAATTATTCCTGAGAAGTACTTAGATGTACGAAACGCGTTGGATGTATCTTAGTTTATGCGCAGATTTTATTGTTTATATCTCCCTGTGATCGCATCGTATTCAATACATTGGGTTTTTTTTGCTGATTGAAGCGGTTATTGTGGTCCGCTGTCAGAGACTCTGAGGACTTTCTTGTGCTCTCCTTCCGCTTATGCCACGGGACTGTGACTTCCCCTCTACAATCACGTGACGGAGCGACATCCGTGGCACGCCGTCAGGTGGAGTGCATGCAATTGCCGGAAGTGTCTGCTAGAGCCTCTCCATCGCTCTGAACACTGCCCGTCACTGCTGCAGAACGAGATTGAAGAGAAAACATAGAAAACCCCTGGAAGAGGCACTACTGCCGCCTAGACTTTGTTCAGTGATTGCTTGAACCGCATTGAGCAGACCTGCTGCTAGGAACTCCCTGTTAAAGCAGCTTCCAGTCTGGACAAAGAGGTATGAGGATCCTGTGCCCAACCACCACAGAGGCCTCCTGCCAGATAAAGCTGATTCCACCTGGTCTCAATCCTGGAGTTGGTAACCAATGTTATATACACCTAAATGCTTATGTATTCTTTATTGATGTAACCGGCAGATTTATACCCAATATTATTGTAATACTTGTTTATTACTGCTTCACCATTGGCGTTGTTCGCTGTTTTCTTTTTGTTTCCAGCATTTCCTAGAGTGTGTGGGGTGCTGAGCACCCCCAATGTTTAAGCAGCAGACGCCCTTATCAACACCACACGGTTATGATATAAATTTTATATAAATCACTTATTTCACTTGGTATTGTGGTTATATAGTCTATATTGGGTTTAGTCACTGCACTTAATTAGTTTAAGTACTAGTTGATTTAGCGCACAGTTTATTTTTGTATCGTGGAAGAACATGCCTGCACACTTGTAAAGCGAGACAGGGACGAACTTCTCCCAAGAAAAACAGATTCGTGCCGCCGGGTAAAATCAATCATCCATCACATCATCATCAATCTCCCCGCACCCTCTCCTCCTCATCATCATCAATCATCTCATCCACCAATCACCCCTCCTCCAGCACCCCCTCATCAATCCTCCCAGCCACCCCTCATCATCCTCATACTGCCCCACGCACCCCATCATCCTCATATCTCTCCCAGCACCCTCATCATCCTCATATCTCCGCCCAGCACTCATCATTCATATACTCTCACCCTGCTCACCTGTCATCAACCTTTACGAGACTCACCCTCTATCTCACATCCCCCCTTCTCCCCCTCACCCATACACATACTCCCTCCGTCCACATACACCAATACCCCCATCAGACACACACATCCCCCACCCCCTGCACCTCCCCCTCTGCACCTCCCCCCCTGCACCTCTCATCACTCTCCCCCCTTGCATCTCACATCACATACCTTCCCCTGCACCTCACATCGACCTCATCCCCATTACAAACACACCTCCCCCCCTCATCTCCCTCACATTCACTCTCCCCCCTGGCATCTTCACATCCATCACTTCGTACTCACCCCCTGCACCTCACTCACAACCCCACTATCAAACACCTCTCCCCTGCACATCCCTCACCCCTGCACCCTCCCTCACATAACCGCCACTGCACACAACCCCCTGCACCTCACCCTCCACCCCCTGCAAGCTCACCTCACTCACTCCCCTGCACCTCCCTCACTCCCCTGCACCTCAACAACCCCCCCCCCTACAACTCACCTCCACCCCCCTGCACTTCACCTCACTCGTCCCCCCTGCACCTCACCTCACATAACCCTACTGCCACTCTGACACTCTCTGCCCACTGCCCACTGCAACAGCCACAAACTGAAAAATCTGCCACTTACCAACTGACAACACCTGCCTGCCGCACCTGCCACACGCCACAAACTGGCCACACTGCCACATTCCACTACTGACACACTGCCACTTCTACACATCCTGGCCACTCTGCACACTGCCACACTGCCACTACCAAACTGCCACTGTGCCACTGAACACACTGCACCTGCCACTGACACAGGGCAACTGTCACTCGACACACTCACTTCTACACACTGCCACACTGACACGTGGCACTGCCACAGAACTGTCCACTGAACAACTCTGACACAGTGGCACTCTGAACAGTGGCACTCTGCTGCCACCTGCCACTGACCTACTGACACCCTCTGACAACTGCCAAACACTGTACTACTGCCACACTGACACACTGCATTGACAACTGCATAACTGCCACACTGCCACTAAAGCTCTGAGGAGCAGCTGCAGGGGTGGGGGTCCTAACCTTTCACTGTGAGCATGGCTGGAGGGTGGGAAGACAATTTGTCCCCTGGCAGCAGAGCCACTTCCCTTCCTGCTCTCACTAACAGCTCTGCTGTCACTAACCCCGCCCCACCCTCTGCAGTCAGAACCCCACCCCACCCCCTCTGCAGTCAGACCCCGCCCTCACCCTCTGCAGTTCAACCCCCGCCCCCACCATCTGCATCCGACCTCCCCCGCCACCCCACCCTCTTCATCGACGCCCCTCCCCCCAAACTCCTCTGCGTCCACCCCCCCTCCCCCACCCTCTTCAGTCCTACCCCCCCCCACCGTCCTCTGGCAGTCCGAACCCCGCCCCACGCCTCTGCTTCAGACCCCCTCCCCCGACCCCTGCATCAATACCCCGTCCCCCCACCCTCTGCAGTCAGACCCCTCCCCCACCCTCTGCAGTCCAGACCCCCCCCCGCCCACCCTCTGCAGTCAACCCCCACCCCCCACCCTCTTCAGTCAGACACCGTCCCCCACCCTCTGCAGTCCATACCCCGCCCCACCCTCTGCCGTCAGACCGCCCCCGCCCCACCCTCTTGCAGTCCAGACCCCCACCCCCCCACCACCCCCCTCCTCCCACACCCCCCGTCGCTCAGACCCCCGAGGTGGTGGATCGCCCACCCCGCCCACCATCCTTTGTGCAGTCAGACCACCCACCCGCTCCTCTGCAGTCAGACCCCGCCCCCGCCACCCTCATGCAGTCAGACCCCCCGCCCCCACCCTCTGCGTCCGAAGACCCGCCCGCCACCCGCCTGCAGTCAGACCCCCGCCCCGACCCTCGCGTCAGCCACCCCGCCCCCGTCATACCCCCACCCCACCCTCTCAGTCCGACCCACGCTCCCACCCGCGCTGCAGTCAGAGACCCTGCCCCAACCCTCTGCATCATAACCCCCCGCCCCCACCCTCTGGCAGTCAGACCCCGACTCCACCCTCTGCAGTCAGAACCCCGCCCCCACCTCCTGCAGTCAGACCCCGCCCCGACCCTCTGCAGTCAGCCCCGAACCCCGTCTACCCCCCCCCACCCTCGCAGTCAGACCCGCTCCCCCCCTCTGCAGTCAGACCCCCGCCCCACCCTCTTCATCAGACCCCGCTCCCACCCTCCTGCAGTCAGACCCCGCCCCCACCCTCTGCAGTCAGACCCCCGCCCCCACCCTTCTCTGCAGTTAGAAGGACCCCCCCGCCCCACCCTCTGCAGTCAGAAACAAAAGACCCCGCTCCCGACCCTCTGCAGTCCAGAACCCGCTCTCCCACCCTCTGCGTCATAAGACCCCCGCCCCCCACCCTCTGGCAGGTCACACTCCCCCGCTCCCACCTCTGCAGTCAGACCCGCCCCCACCCTCTGCAGTCAGACTCCGCCCCTACCCTCTGCATTCCAGACCCGCTCCCACCCTCTGGCAGTCAGACCCAGCCTCCACCCTCTGCAGTCATACCCCCCGCCCCCACCCTCTGCAGTCAGACCCCCCGCCCCCATCCTCTGTGCAGTCACGACCCCGCCCCCACCCCCACCCCTCCTGCTGTCAACGGTCCAGCTCTGGTTGTCCCTTCTCTCTGCCTGCAGGGGATCCGGGCATCAAACTCTGCCCAGATCCTTCCCAATAGGCAGAGGGGTTGGTGGGGCCCTCACAATGCTAGCGGCTCCGGCAGAGACAGGCTCAGGAGGGGTGGGGAGCGTGTCAAAATGCTGGCGCTCCTTCCCTCCGTGTCCTGCAGAGCGGCTGGGTAGGGGGAAGAAGGGCAATCCCCCGCGGGCCGCGAGGGCCGTATGTTTGCAGGCTTTGATAAGAGGAGAGGCTGTAATATTGTGTGGCAATCTTACATAAACTATGGAAGGGAAGGGACTGCCTTTATATAGCACTAGCAGTTCATCCACCACCTTCATTTCTTTTCAATACACTGTAAATGAGTGCAACCTAGTAAGACAATATATACAGATTAGATGGAATTAAGTTTAAGGTCTGGTAGTTTTCTTTAACTATTTAAAATTCAGGAAATTTGCTGCACAGCAGAGGTTTTTCAAACAGCCCCATTAAATTAGCGATTCCACACCATCTGCAGGTACTGCAGCCCTTTAGGCCAAGACTTATAACTTACTTTTTCAATGTTCTTCACAGGAATTTAAAAAAAAAAATGTTTGGGTAAGAGAGAAAGAAACTTAATTATCCATTCCAGGCACATGACACTTTCTGAAGAGGCAAACGTGTGATAACGATGTCTTTCATGTCAAGCTACAGTCTGCTGCTTAGCAATTCCACTGTTTTTAACCAATGGGTTACAAAATCACATTGTATTTCAACTCATCCATCTAGCAAGCAATGCAATAATCAAATGATTTTTTCATTTGTTGAAGTGCTAAATACAATGTACTCCCTGAATAAAAAAAATATCTGGCTCCTATTTAGAATTTAAAATCCCGGCTTAACGAAACTCAAACTTAGCCAATAAAAAGTTTTACTTTTAATAGGGATCTAATGGTCATTAGTGCTGATTGGCCCCCACAAATAGGGTTTGTCTGTGTGTTTCCAGTAGTACTTGATCACCACAAGTGCACATTTAGACCAGGGTAAGCGCGACACTTTTGCTGCAGCGCACCTGTCTTTCCTTTCTGTATACTCGTGCCCCCCCTCCCAAATTAGAACCTGTCGTCAAATGCGCTGCGGGGTCATGCGACAATCATGTCAGGTTACCTCCTCTCCTGCGTGTATTTGATGCGTGTGTTACATGACACCTACTGCGTCATTTGATGCTGTTTGCCATGGCGACACGTCCAGCTCCTGAACCTCGTAAGTATAGCGTTGCAGAGGCCTCACCACCCCAGTATTTAATTTAAATGGCCTTGGGGAAGAGCGCAGGGCCTCTGCAAACACCACGCGCCCCACTCCAAGGAAATCTCTCCCGCCCCCCTGGGGTGGTGTGCCCCCCTCCCCTATTTCATTCAACACCGCTGCTTTAAGACATAAACCCTCTTAATTTGAACAGTCTACCAGTTGTTTCACAGTCTGTTTTTACAGATCAAGATGATACGTAGTACTGTACACTTTCATTAATAAATCTGCAACTTTCCCACACTGGTAATGACATAAAGAACACTTCGGTACAATCTTGCCTGTATATTCTAAAATTACTTACAGTATGTACATTATGTCTACTATGTGTCACTTTGTGGTCTAGAGTTGATACTGGTAATGCAGGTAGAAAAAAACCACACTGAAAAAGCTAGGTTTGTCCCGCGAGTCTTATATTTGCATAAAACAGAACAATAGAAAATTTGTTCATGAACATAATCAATGAATAATTATGCCCACCGCCTTAAACAAAGTTTTCTCAGAATCACATCTTCTGTTCCATTTCTACCTAAAATATTTGCATACTTCACGAGAAGAAGCACATGAACATATCAGGTTGTCACATGCACAAGCACATGCATGGGGTCCAAAGTATCTCATCCTGGTGATTTACGTTAACTCTCTCGTCAATTAAACTTTTCAGCAGCAAAGGCAATTAATCATATTCGTGCAACACTGGAAAAGAACAGAAAGAAAGATAAGACTCAGCGATAAAATTTTATTTGCATAAACCAATTTCAAGGTTACTTTTTCAACATGAAGCTGTCATTACATACACCGGCAAGAGAGAAAGAACTCAGTGAAGTAGCACCAAATTATCAATGATGATTAGTGGTATTGATTAAAAATAATCTTTATTATTCATTTAAAGTTAAATAAATGGTGTACAAAGAAAAAAGAAAAATCATACCTTGACATGAATATTTCAGAATATCTGTGGACTGTGCCAGTAGAGCTCGGATCGCTACATAAGGATAGACCACTATTGTCGGTCTAAGAGTAGCATGTCTAGTTTGTTTGCTTTACGTTGGTACAAGTAAGTATTAGCACTCCCCCTTGGCCAAGGTTGAGGAATTGCGTGATGTGAACTCAGATGATAATCTCGTCACTGCTTGTTGATATAGTTTAACAAACACAGCAAATTTGTGCTGTAGTGATAATGGTATTTTGTAGTTTAACCGCCACGTTGCTATTGCAGATAGAGGAGCAATAGAGTGCAGCTTGCTGCATGTCCTCAGTATATATATGTATATCTAAGTTTGCCATATATCAGCCCTTGCTCTGGCCCACATTGCTAATGCAGATGGATGCGCAATAGAGTGCCCTTGCTGCTTGTCCTCAGTATATAGATGTATAGCTAAATTTTAGCCTCTATACAGCCCCTTGCTCTGAGGCCCCCTGTGGTCGCAGTTTACCATCAGGGCATTAGATTAGCAGTGAAATGTTATCAGGGCAGTAGGCATTTGCGTATGTAGGATACTACCTGTGTTATCAGCTGTTTGGCTCTGTTTGGACAAGTTGCACACAGTGTGGTTCCGCTCCTAGTCATAACAATATGTGTTTGCAGTGGAGTGTTGGTGAGCTGTTTGTCTATAACTGAATGGCGTTCCAAACATTCACCTCAATAGCGCAGCCATAGTGATAATACAGTCCACCACTACGAAAGTAAGGTAAAGCTGACACTGCTACAATTTAAAAAGCATCGTCCGACGATCGTTTCGGGTCTTGCTGCTTTATCAGACTCCTGGGCGGCCCATTTCTCTGATTTCCCAAAGGTAGCTCAATGGGCTTAAAGTTCAAGGGAATTGAACAGACCCTTCTGAAGAAATAAGGGGGCGACTACTCAACCTTTTTGGACCGCAGGGAAGGCATATTGGATATTTATGCTCAACATAACCCCCTGCCTTCTAAATGTTGAGTTGGGAAACCTGGGGCCACACTTTCCTTAAAAAAAAATAAAAAAAAAATAATCATAATAATGGCATAATGTGTTATAAGTATAGCTTGGAATTCATTTACGACTATTTTTTTGCTGTGCAATAAATAACAGGCTTCCTAAATTCAAAGCAATAAAAAGTTATAAGCTATATGATCTGACTGTTTGCTGTACAATATGATGTTGCTAAACACGTTTTCTGTCAATATCCTACCGATTTGTGTTTTGCATCAAACCCTGATATACTATTAGAGCTTTATGATGTATTATCTATGTGGTTTTGCCACCTATGTTAGTTAGTAGCCTTTTTCTGAGGCAATTGTTATGATGGACCTTTAAAAATCATTGATTACACAAATAGCCATAGAATATGTAAAACACTACAACGTGGTAAGTTG
>WSYH01010841.1:0-22218 GCA_036426205.1 Ascaphus truei
CTTGTAATTATTCCATTGTAATTTTCTGTCAAGTCTATGGTGATGTAGCACTAGGCACACCTGCTTCGTTTGGCTATATTCACATAGGCTTGCAACAGCCAAGGTGCTGTGTTGCACTCTAGTGACATTACATATAGTCAAGATTAGGTGGGGCTGTGCGTTTGAGCTTGCGTGCTTGTGTGTTAATATATATATATAGCCAATAAAGAATATCCCTTGTGTGCACATTCACATGTCTTTAGACAGTTCTGCAACCCTACCTTTCAACCATTATCCACCTAGCATCAGTGCACCTACTGCAGCAAGGGATTCTGGGAAATGACATGCAAATAGACACACAATGTGTCACCTTTGCCTGGAATATCATCATTCCGCAGGCATTCGCACAGGCGCACACGCACCCGCACAACCTACTATAACAGCCTTATAAGGTAAAGAAAATCTTGCACTTGATTTGCACACCGTGCCAATCATCACAGCAACATAATGTGTTGATATAAATTATTATTCTCGTGTGTGAGGTTTGTTTATTTATTATCATTTATTTTATCATATTGTTTATTTATTATTATTTTTCATTCTGCATATATTTCCCCAACAACTGTATTTATGCCATTGATGCTACACAATATTCTAATCTTGGCAATATGGATCTGTACGTTGTATATTGTCTCTATTAACTTCACTGACCATAGCAAGTCTGTTGCAATGGCAAGTAATGTTTATTTCCTAATAAACTACCTGTGACATTTTGATAGGATATGATCGATCCTTGCGGATTGTCACAATGCAATGTGTCGCTATACTGGCTACGCGAGATGACCCACCCATACAACACTTTTCTGCATATATTAAAGTTCAATGATCAGCATTTTATGGTTCTTTCCCCTGATGAAGCACATGTTACGTGCGAAACGTACATCGCAAGAGGACTTCACGTCATGTGGATCGTGAGTGAGCGGTGATGTTATAAGACGACCGATTCAGGAATGGCTTGTATACGGCATTCTGTTTACTGGTCCTCAGTGGCTCCTACTATCTTCTGTGCGGTTACACTTGTATGTTGTGCTGGGCCATGTTCAGCGCTGGTAGTCATTACTAACTGACGCTGTATAACGAGTGTGCTGCGGTTTGTGATTTTCCCTCTGCGGTTATCGCAACGTATTAGAAGCTACACAGTACTACTATGTATGGATAATGTTGTACTTTTCAGCCACCATGATTACTAACAGGTCAGGACATGCATACGTATATGTTGAGCTTTTTCAGCTGCCATTAATTAATAACTAGGGATACTATAGACGGGCATGCTGTGCTCTCGTGTTTACCCTTTGTGGTTGTCCACATAGTTAGAACTAGCACTATCTATAGAAGAGTGTACTGTGCTTTCGTATAGCCCTTTGGGGCTTGCATATACTGTTCACTCAACATGAGTGGAACACATCTGAATGTAGATACTGTTCTGCCATTGGAGGTGTCCGTAGAGACATACCTACAGTAATTAAGACAAATATATTTGGCATATCTCATAGATTTCACATTAGCATTAATTATGGTATCTGCATCTTATCTATACATTATTAGGAATAGAAATGAGTATTGCTATAATATTTTTTGCCATCTTTAGTCACTATATTTGGGTTTTTGTTTTCTGGATAGTATCCATTTTGTATCGTATATGTTTGCGGTGCTGGTTAGGTGCTCATTACTATTATTGAGTGTATAGGAGATTCACTCGCACCCTGTACTTTGCGCACTACTATATTAAGACACCATCCACCACTACATAGATTTAATTTGGAGTCCATACACTATTGGACTCAGCTGCTCTTTAATATGCCCGATATATAATACATATATATAGTCCGGATACATTGTAATTACTTACCTTTATACATATGGGCATAACAGCTGAGTCTTTTCGGTTTCAACACATCACCACGACACTAAGAGATTTTAATAAACTTTCTTTTGCAGATACTTCATTTTGATTGTATATGTTATATTTTGGATGTAATAAAGTTTTTTATTTTCCTGATTTTAAATAGCTGGTCTGTTCTGATCTATTTGATCGCCAATCAGATATCATCCGAAGGACCATTTGAGTCTTGACTATCTATTCATCATGTATAGAGTACAGTAATTGGGTCGTTGTGGATACATTTTGAGCACTTTGTTATTACTCCTTATGTTCTTACATTTCTTTTAGGTTTAATTACAATTAGGTAATTAATAGGTGAACGGTTATTTTTCATTTCATTCATTATGGAGTCAGGAAGAATTTGTTTTCTCGAGACATAATTGGTAAATATTTTTTTTTTCCCTTCCGCTGGATTAATATAAATATTAATACAAATATAGGATGAGTGATCTATTTGTAAAGATATATTTTACCAAGGTAGATACATTGAAAATTACTACTCATTTTCAAGTATGTCCTGGGTACAAAATAAGTGTATTATCATTCAAGTTATACAGAAATGGTGAAAATAATGGGAACTAGCACGCTAAAGTGTAAAACACGTGGATATTAAAAAAAAAAAAAAAAAAAAAAACCTCTAATAAAGGATGGCTCCCGCCGGTGATATCCAGTACTAACAAGAATACTAAAATAGAGAAAAACCTGGCGCCAAATTGTTCATGGAATGTCCTGTCTCCTCTACAAGGGATCCGCACACTTGCTCGCAGACCATGCAAAGAAATAAAAACAAACAAACAAAATCATAGCGCAACACTGTAGGGTGAGCAGTAATGCCACTATATATATTAACAAACAATTAAATCACCTAGCGACAATTAAAACAACTATTTATAAAAGAAGAACTAGCCAAGACAAAGGACCGCAGTCACTGGGACCAAAAATTGGAGCCCTACTTACAGACAGCAGGCTTAAACTCGCATGGTAGGGAACAATCCTAGATAGATGATGAGTGCTCCCTGCCGGGTGATGTCTCCTGCTCCACTGCGGCTCAAACTCCAGTCAGTCCCTACGATGGTGACCGGAACCTCTCCGGCCGTGGAGGCTGGTGTGCGGGTCCACAGCTCTGCACCCCGTCGTAGACCCCCCTCACTTCCTCCTCCGGAGCAACGGGAAGTCTCTGCGCGCCCGCGCATCCGCGATAGTACCCGTGGCCTTAAAGGACAGCTGGCAGGCAGAATGAAAAGCAGGTCCACCAGCCAATGACCTTAACGTCCAAGTACATCAAACAGTGGCATGCCACTAGCCCTACCGCGTTCGTAGATGTCACATCTACTTCCTCAGGGCTGAAAACAATAGTACTTTGACACATTAAATATACCCTAGCCAAAATAAATTAATTGAATCTTTTATATTAAAAACAGCCGGTATGTCATCTTAGTACCAAAATCACTACATGGACTCTTAAAAACATACATACATCAAACACAAAAAAAGCACATAAAACAGCAATACCAACATAGTGTCAAAATATATACAACCCTAATGCTCCATAGCTACAATAAACCAACATTGGTATAAAGATTTCAAACTCTCACATGGGTATACTATTTCGGCTACACCAAAATCCCTTTACTCTTAATTCAGCAGGTGTTGCACTAGTCAATACGCGGTCACTAACATCTCTCATAACAGATAACCACTAGACCAATCTTTTGCCTAAAAAAGAACCCAATTCGAAATCTATATTGGAACCATGGGGGACAAGGTCTTCAGTTCATAGATCCAAAGGCCTCACGTCTATTTATATGTTATCTTGTCCCCACCTCTCCAATCTGAGTACATAGCTCAATGGGTTGACAAACTAGGCCCTTTGGGTCCTGCCATGATGCAACATAAAAATGGTGCGACACACCTATGCTTGTATACCTTTTCTTTTATATTATAGACGTGTTCCATACATACCTTCTGTTGAAAGGTTCTACCTGTGCGTCCCAACATTTGCAAGCCGCATTGGGCATTGCAAACACAATAATTACAAATTGTGATTTGCATGTATGATGTGACATAATCTTGTACACTTTATCAGTAACATTAGATCTAAACTCAATGCTACACCGACTGTATTTACAAGCTATGCACTTATAAGGCTTGTTCTATAGTAGGTGCGG
Organism: Ascaphus truei; assembly: GCA_036426205.1. Classification (NCBI taxonomy): domain Eukaryota; kingdom Metazoa; phylum Chordata; class Amphibia; order Anura; family Ascaphidae; genus Ascaphus; species Ascaphus truei. The sequence goes on from WSYH01010841.1 coordinate 4,090, forward strand.
GCGTGTGCGCCTGTGCGAATGCCTGCGGAATGGATATTCCAGGCAAAAGGTGACACATTGTGTGCTCATTTGCATGTCATTTCCCAGAATCCCTTGCTGCAGTAGGTGCACTGTATGCTAGGTGATAATGGTTGAAAGGTAGGGTTGCAGACCTGTCTAAGACATGTGAATGTGCACACAAGTGATATTCTTTATTGGCTATATATATATATTAACACACAAGCCCAGCAAGCTCAAACGCAAACGCCCACCTAATCTTGACTATATGTAATGTCACATAGAGTGCAAGAGGGCTGTGGCAAGTGAATATAGCAAACAACAGGGGGTGCCCAGTGCAAAATCCAAATGACAGAAAATACATGGTAATAATTACAAGAAATAATGCTTCAGTACTAATAATAATGCTAATACTAATAATAATAAAATATGTTTTTTTAGTTAGATATTTTGGCCAAAGCATCACAAGCCTGCACTTAGTGCATAGCTTGTAAATACAGTCGGTGTAGCATTGAGTTTAGATCTAATGTTACTGATAAAGTGTACATAGATTATGTCACACATTACATGCAAAGCACCATTTGTCACTTTATTTGTTGCAATCCCATGGCGGCTTGCAATATGTGGTACGCACCATGTAGAACCTTTCAAAGCCGTATGTATGAACACGTCTATAATATAAAAAAAAGGTCTAACAACGCATAGTGTGTCTCCCACCATTTTATGTTGCATCATGGCAAGACCCAAGGGCCTAGTTTGTCAACCTCTTGAGCTCTTGTTTCGTCCAGTGGATGAGAGTGGGGTCTTATTAAACATATAAATAGACGTGAGGCTTTGGATCTATGAACTGAAGACTCTTGTCCCCCAATGTCTCAATATAGATTTCGAATTGGGTGTTCTTTTTTAGGTAAATAGATTGGTCCAGTGTTATCTGTTATGAGAGAGTTAGTTACTGCGTCATTGACTAGTGCAACACCTGCTGAATTAAGAGTAAGGATTTTGTGGTAGCAAATCGAGTATACCCATGGGGAGTTTGAATATCTTTATACCAATGTTGGTTTATTTATATGTCATTGACATTAGGGTGTACTATTTTGACACATCTGTTGGTATTGCTGTTTTAATGTGCTTTTTTTATGTGGTTTAGATGTTATGTATGTTTTTAAGTAGTCCATGGTAGTGTATTTTGGTCATATGACATACCGCTGCGTGTTTTATTGTTTTTACGTCATTAATTTTTAATTGGCTAGGGTAATATAATGTGTCACAAGTATCATGGTTTTCAGCCCTGAGGAAGTAGATGTGACACTACGAAACGCGTAGGGCTAGTGGCATAGCCACTGTTTGATTGACTTTGGACGTTTAAGGTCATTTGGCTTTGGAGACCTGCTTTTTCATTCTGCCTGCCAGCTTCCCTTTAAGGCCACGGTACTATCGCGCGCGGGCCGCAGAGACTCCCGTTGCTCCGGAGGAGGAAGTGAGGCGTGTCTACACCGGTGTCAGAGCTGTGGACCCCGCACACCAGCCTCCACGGCCGGAGAGGTTCCGGCTACCATCGTAGGGACTGACTGGAGTTTGAGCCGCAGTGGAGCAGAGACATCACCCGCAGGAGACCATCTCTATCTAGGACTTGTTCCACCATGCGAGTTTAACCTTGCTGTCTGTAAGTAGGGCTCCAATTTTTGTGTCCCAGATGACCTGCGGTCCTTGTCTTGGCATAGTTCTTCTTTTTAATAAATAGTTTGTTTAATTGTCGCTAGGATTCTTAATGGTTTGTATATATTAGTGCATTACTGCTCACCCTACAGTGTTGCGCTATGATTTTTGTTTGTTTGTTTTTTTATTTCTTGCATGGTCTGTCGAGCAAGTGTGCGGATCCCTTGAGGAGTACAGGACATTCCACTGACAATTTGGCGCCAGGTTTTTCTCTATTTCATTCCAAGTTATAGATACAACCTTGTGTAATATGTAATGCTATATGTTACACTGTGAGTAATCCTTATTCTGTTACACAAGCTATTGTGTGTCCTATTGCAGATGATTTTTATAAGGTTGGAAAGCATTGCTCTAGTGCATTCAAGTAGGAAGGTTAACTGAACAAAACATCAACTCTTTATGTACAAATAATGCTTAGTTGTTCTCAAATAAAATTAACACAATTTTGCTCTTAGCAACAAGCTGTGAGAATTAATTCCTTACAAGAGTAAGTTATGTATGTTTGTGTGTCCTCTAATACACATTCTGCTTTGAATCTGGTGGCTGTGTCTTTTCTCTCTCTCTCTCTCTCTTTATTTTTTATATATATTATATATATTATATATATATAATAGAGAGAAGAGGAGAGAGAGAGAGGAGAGAGAGGAAGAGAGAGAGAGAAGAGAGAGAGAGAGAGAGAGAGAGAGAGAGAGAAGAGATAGAGAGAGAAGATAAGAGAGAGATAGCAGAGAGAGCAGAGAGAGAAGAGAGAGTAGAGAGAGAAAAGAATAAGCGCAAACCTAAATACTATAAAATAATGAAGAATTTAATAAAGACAAATATTGGCTTGGTTGCGGATAAACAGAAAGAGAAACCAAACAGTAACTTTCAAAACATAACAATACAATACATGGGATATAATAGGAAATAAAAAGATATATATATCCAATACTGTTGTCCAAAATAGTCCAAATGGTCTAAAGAGGAATTGGCACTGATAATGTCAAAATGCTGATTGCTTAGCAATAATGTAAACGTAGCAGCAATAGGAATGGGTATGTGGAGATAAATGGCAGTGGTGGAGTGCTAAGTAGCAAGAAAGGCTACAAACTGCAACTTATTGATGGATCCACGGGATGAGGGTATGGAACGATCTCACACAGTAGTGGTATCCGCAATAGACCCCCCGACGAGGTCTCCGCGGCTCTCCGTCAGCTGTGGCCGGCATTGTTGCACAATAAAGATGGTAAACGCTGATCCGGGCTAGCACTATTGATGGCATCCTGTCTCCTCATTACCCCCCTCACACATAACCAATTTCCTCCAAGGGGTATGTGTGCAGCAGATGAAAAAGTGCTGTTCGAAGCCAATGCAGCCGCCCACTTCGCTACAAGTAAAAAAAAAAAAACTCCCGCTATTAAACCTCCTATGTGAATAAATCCAGTGCTCTCCATTCTCCAAACTCCTAACGCTGCTCGGCCCTCCTCCCACACCCAACTGGTGGACACAGTGACGTAACCTATGCGTTTCGTCAGCTGTGCGCCGACTTCTTCAAGGGTGTGACATAGGGAGTAATTGATGTGCTTATATAAATAAATATGAACCTGATAGTTTATTGAGTAGAAATATAAATATCTTTAACCCTGTAACTTTTAAAAGAACATACTCATAGAAATATACACAGTAATTGGAGAAATATAAAATATATAATAAAATATAACAATATTCAAACAGTGACCATTGATATCAACATATAATATATATACCAATAGAACATTTAGAAATAAAATATATATAATAACAAAATAAAATTAAAACGTAAAAATTTAAAAAAAATATATATGTATATAGAATTTTTTTTATTTATATATATAAAATATATATATAAAAAATATATATTATTTATACATATGTTTGGTCACTGTTTGAAACCAGGTTGTGGGAGGATAGCAGTTTGGACCAACACCTGTGCGCGGGCCTCGTCTACTATGGCCGCTTCATAGACGATATTTTGATTATTGGACACTACCTTTGGTGATATTAATGGATTTATTCACTCATTTCTCTAAGAAACCTTGTCTACATTTTACATCAGTGGTACACCCTGTCAACTATCGTTTTTCTTGAATCTTTGCCTTAAAGTTGATTCCGAACAATGAAATCCAGACGATGTACAATTAAGGAAGTGGCATCAACATTCCCTTCATGCCAAGAGCAGTCCACCATCGAGGTTGGCTGGGAACATTCCCTTTAGCCAATTTGGTAGACTGAACGGCAACTGTTCCACTGATCTGGATTTCATTGTTCAATCTAATATATACAGGCTAAATTTATTGAAAAGGGTTTTATGACGCATTACTTGTGGAAGAATCCTTTGTAACGAGCGGCAGGACTTGATCGTGATAGTCCTGCTTCGAACTACAAAGGACAAATATCAAAATAAATCCTTGTCCAAACCTTCATTAAGGAAGGTGTAGTATTTTCTACAAATATAGGCCAGTCACATAGTCTGTCCGGTCAATCATTAATAGGCACTGGGACATTTTGAGGAAAGACCCGGTTTTGGGGTTACATCTAATGACAAACCCTCAATTATTTACAGAACAGCGGAATGTCATAAAACCATCTTGCACTACCAAATTGCGTTGCTTACCCACTTTAGGTTTACTAACCTTCAGGTAATTTTAGGTGCAATAGAGTAGATGTCCTCACTTGTACATTTCTTATACCACAAAGGAATTTAAGTCCTTTTCAAAATGGTGAGACATTTGCAGTAAAGGGTTTTATTAACTGCCAAACTATTTTTAATCTTCCTCATCATTGCGCATGCGGTCTACAATACGTAGCCGCACCACACGACCTCTATGCACGAGATTTTTTAGAGCACACCGGAGAAATGTCTTGAATTGTGTTACTAAATCACAACCTGTCGAGACATCATCTTTTGTGTCATAATAAATCCACTGTTGGTTTTGAGAGTATGGTTTTGGAACACATTCCATCTTCTGTGTTGGCAGGAAGATAAGGTTAAATTGCTCTCTTCGTAGGGAAACCTATTGGATATTCAGGTGCTAAATAGCCTGATGCCCAATGGTTCTGAATGAAAATTTGGACCCTATTACCATTGTCTATGTCCATCTTTTCCTTCTAGGTTTGCCTGTTTTCTTGTACCTTATTTATTCAGACTTATTGCATATACTGTAACTTGTTTATCAATGGTCACATTTGCCCATACTTGTTAAGCTTGTATCCCTTATATTTTACATTTTCATCATTTTTTTTTAATTTTATAGTTATTTGTTTATTTATTGGGACTTGTTTTTTTGGCAAATATGTTATGTTTACACGTCTATGCCTAAGTCTGGATTTTGTTCACATATAGCAGTATTCTCTATATTTTATTATTTGTTATTGGTTTTGTTTATTATATTTTGTTTGCATTTGATCTTTCTTTCCTGTGAAATTGGTTTCAAACAGTGACTAAACATATGTTATAAATATATATATATATATATATATATATATTTTTTTATATATATAAATACAAAAAAATTCTATATAAAAATATAGCACTAAGGGTTCTTGCGCACACTCGCTGTAACAGCGAGCGGGGGCCGTTGCGCCCCCATTCACCCCTCCTCTCCCCTCTCTCCTCCACTCTGCAAGATACACTCGGGCATTCGGGGTACTAACCCAGACGTTGGTGGTTTTTCCCAAGACAGGCTGCACTAAGTACAATACACATGCAGGCCATATGAGTCCTTTCTGGCTTTTATTACAGCACGATCTGCCGGAATCCTTGCGTCAGTTTCTTTTAATATTGCATGCACTTTATTATTGCATATATATTGAATGCCTCAGATCTAGATGTTAATCATGTTCTCGTTTTACTATACAATGATGCATGTAAGCCATGGTTACCAACGACGCAATCAGGTTGCGCTGTGACGTCACCATATGGCAGCATTGGTATAACATGTGACCAAATATACAGTAGGGTTTATATCTCAGGTTGTTTCATTGTGCGTGGTCAGTATCAGTATACATGATTGGCTGTGACAATGTTTTGGGTTGTAACCTGGGATTGTAATTGGATTTTCTGTAATTGGTTTCAGGTGATTCTCATGCATGTTTTTAGGGGTAGTATGGGTGCTTGTTTTAGTCTGTTTTGGCACTGCCCTGAGCAAGTCCCGTTGTGAGGACCGAAACGTTGGCGCCTTGTGTTCCCACATACACTTTTTGTGCTATCAACCTTGCAGTGTGCTGTCTTCTTTGGTCATCGGATCCCCTGGTCACCACACGTCTATATTATATATATATATCATATATCTATAATATATAATACATATATATAGATATATATATATAATATATACTATCGATATATAGTAAAGGGATGTCTTTTAAAGAACCAGTTTATATCTAAATGCTTCTGTCATTAAAAGGTAACTCTCAGCAATGTATATAAATTGATAGTTTACACTCTTCTAATCTCTAAAGCTTCCTCCTAGAGAATATCATTCAACACATCATTATTTTATTACATTTTCATTTCCGATTGTATCAAACTGGTATGCTAGACCACCGCACATTCCTCCTCCTAATTTGGTATGTGTTTATTTGTTTACATCTAACCTTTGGCAATAGTTTTGTGAATACTGCCAACAGTTGTCAAAGTTGCTAGAAAAAACACATAGATCATAGTTATTTACACAGTAGGTGAGGTTGAAAGCAGACAACGTCCCATCAAGTTCAACCTATGCTAAATTTAGAAGACAGATACTTTATCCTTTTATTATCTACTTACAGTATATTGATCCAAGAGGAAGGCAAACAAGAAACCCCAGTGTCATATCATCCAATGATATCTCATAGGGGAAAAATAAATTCCTTCCTGACTCCAATATTGGCAATCAGATTACTCCCTGGATCAACAACCATTTTCAGTGAACATTCCATTAAGAAAACAGTCAGAAAATGATACGAGAAGTGTTAGGACCTGCAGATTGGTCATGTCCGTGACGTGGCTGCAGGCTTATAACCGCTTTGGCCAAAGGGTTTTAACTAAATGACCCGTACTCATGAGCAGATAAGCACTGAAGAATTGTACTACTGTATGTGTTGTGTTATTTTGTATGTTTGTGCGCCTTTCTGTTTTTGTTGATACGAGAATTAGTTTTAGAATCATGCTCCCATTGCTAAGATTGGGTCCGATAACGTTACTGAGACCATGGCCCTCACTGTAAAAAGGGGGGAAATTAGTTTATTTTGGCGTTCTAGAAAGAAGTACAATAAAAGAAAGCCTGCCAGAAACGTGTTCTGCTCTTAAAACGTCTAAGTATGCATTAAAGTCAGATTATGGTTTGTATCAATGAGAATGTTACATCAATTGACTAGTTCACTCAAGCATCTTCGTATTTCACCTCTACAGGTGTATCAATACAGTGCAGTACCTTATATTTCTAAGCATGGGGTACTCTGGATGGCTAAGACAGTATCATGTATGCTGAACCTGCCAACTCACTGCCAGGCCAAACAGCCTTCACAGAATGATCTATGTACCACATGTTATAGGATTGTTTATCTACTCTACACTTCCCTTTAGCTTTAACATTTCAAACCCACACTCTTTGCTTTGATTTCTTGAATGAAATCTAAGGCTGGAATTTACATACCCTGAGTTGGAGGCACCTTCTTTTAACATGATAAGGGGGTGTCTGTTCTTATATTTCCACACATTTGATTGCGGCACCCGAGAGAGTCCTGCCTGATGAAAGTCCTGAGCAACTGAACCATTGGCATCTCACTGTTTACTTTATCATAAAATACTATAACTTATTTTGTTTTCTCATGCTGCGGTGAGAACCCTCATTGACAGACTATTCCTTGTGCACAGAGGCTGTATGGACACTCCAGATGCACCCAATGTTATGCCTTTATATTGGATTTCTTTCTTTCTTTCTTTTTTGTCTTTGTGGTGTGTATTACTGCGGTTTTCTATTTTTGTTTTTGCTAGAACCTAATATTGATAAGCTGTTTCTTACACACTATCAGATTTGTTTGCAATGTTGCTCCCTGCCTCTGTTAATTTTACAAGTCTCCTGTTCTCCCCTCCTGCACCCCTTCCCCGCTGCACACTATCTGATGGATGCCTGGTCCTATTTCGCACTGTCCCTTTCATCCATTATTGCCCTGTCTGTTTAATTTCCTATCCCCTCTGCCCTTCCTTCTTTGCCTCCTCTGCCTTAGATTGGTATCTTGGATTTACATCTGTGTGAAACTGCTGGAATATACAGTAAATCAAATTGCTGACATGATGAAGATGAAAATTCTCCACAACCTTGTCCTAAAATATCAATTGGTTAACCAAATAAAAAAGGTATCGCATATACTGAAGTACTCATTTACGCTGCAATATCGCAACTGACTAACATGCTATTTTCTACTTAACTCATGTTTTGCCAGCAATTTATTGGGAAACATATTTTTTTTACCGGAGGTCAGTATGTATTTATTAGCAACCTGCAGATGTCGTTCATAAAACCAGGGGTAAGACCCCATCCACTCCATTGTGGCTGCAATTCATTCCTGGCCATTCCTGTCACCAATACATGCTACAGTATTTATACACATTGCCTGCAGGGTAACAGGTAATCCTAGTGATCAAGACTATATAAATTCTGGATATGTTTCTGTGACTATATGATTGCCCTGTCACACATTCAGATTGATTTATCCAGGGAGGGACAGGCTAGTCATACGAATTCCTCTTTATAATGCAGGGTACTTATATACCTGCTTTCTCCTGGCTGGGACAAAAATAACCTTCGGTTAACTTTTTGTTTGCATCTCTGACCTCTTACTCAAAGTCCGAGTCCTTCCCCTGGGGATGTCCTTTCCTTGATTCCAGGAGACGACCCAACTGGAGAGAGCTGTTTGGGTTTTGGAAGATGTTACTTGCAGAGGGAGTTTCTCTTAGCATAACATCAGATTTTTGTTGCTCACTTTTATCTAATAGCTCGAGCTGACCCCATGATATCCTGCGGTTGTTATCAGGCAGGAAACACATCGCTCAGGACCACATCCGCTCCTCTCTTCAAGCTGCTGTGCAGCCTTTCCTTGTGCAGGTCCCTGCAGGAAAACACTCAGCAGCTTGCCTCATTCCTCCTGTCTAATCAGAGGGCACAGCAACAGTGAGCTCAAGTCCCGCAGCAGAGAACCAGGAAGAAGATAAACAGAATACACCCACAGACATTTCACCCCACTCCTCCTTTCTCTGTGGTCAATCACAGATGTGACACTGCAGAAAGGTGTCCTGCCTGGGTGTGGATGGTGATTGGCAAGACACGGCTCGATGTAGACGTGGGTGGAAGTTTAAAGGAAACATTTTTTTTTTTAACTGGGGATCCAAGTGCCATTGAAAAGTATAGTACTGTGAGTCAGTTGAGGTGAGCCAGATATGTTATACAAAGGAACACAATCTTTATGTCATACACAACATGTTTAAGTAACAGCCAGGGAGTTGTTTTATTTCTATTTAAAATGAAGTTAAAAGATGGTCTATACTCATTTGAAAGTAGGTACCACCTAGTACCATCACCCCTGATGTGAACATCTCCTTCTCTGAAAGAGAACATGTTACATAGTGATACTCAGTTACTCCTGTGCTGGCTTGTGGATCTCAATGCTGTACTTGCAGCCTACAGTCCCTTCTCTTTACAGCAACTGGACTTTAAACTACAATATTCTACTTGATATCTTATCTCCCGGGCTGTAATGTTGCTTTTGTTGTATTTCTCAAATATTCCTCGGGACCAAAGGCCATATAATTATTTGGATATTGATGAAAAGGCTGTTAAGTTGAATGAAGAAGTGGCATTCATACAAACGTGTAGGTACACACACAGTGTGCCACTTTGGGGTTGGGATCTGGGCTGACATCCAAATCTGTGGGAATTCTGCCTTACACCTGTGAGGTTTCTGGCTCGGTTTTATAGAAAATAAGGTGGTCTGCACTCCCAAGTCCAATCAACTGAGTGTGGTTGTGTTACCTGAGCAGAGTATTTGGGTGTACTCGTGTACATCATATATCCTTTTTATTAGCAGCGCCTAAGATACTATTTCTTTTCTCTGTACACTGTTTTCTGACCAGGGGGTCAGTTGTTGTATCTTGGGCAGTCCCTTATGTTGTAGATATTATCCCACTAAAAGGTTATAGATTGTTTTTTTCTATTTGGATTAGTTAGCGCGCTACCTGTTCTTTTTTTCATCATAATATCCATGCTTACAATTTAATCAGGGAAACACTTACTGGATCTCGAAACATAATGGGACCCATGCAGTTTCAAAAGACGTCTGTTAAATGTCTTTGTATATTAATTTAATTTCACAGGTAATTATCTTGGCTAATCTACATTTTAGGTGTTAGATCTCAGGACTTCAGGACATTTTCCAGCACGACCCATACATATCCCAAAATCTAATTTGTGTGTGTGTGTGTGTGTGTGTTTGTGGTGTGTGTGTGTTGTGTGTCGTGTTGTGTGGTGTGTGTGTTGGTGTGTGTGTGTGTTTGTGTGGTTTGCTGTTGTTGTGGTGGTGTGTGTGTGTATATACTATATATATAGTTATATATATTGGCCCCCTAAGGCGATATATATAGTTATATATGATTATATATATAGGCAATATAGCTGTGAGCTCTCTGCATGTCTTAGGCAGTCTGCACCCCGCATTTCCCCATTATCACCCAGCATACGCAGCAACTCCACTGCGCAATGGATTCTGGAGAAATGACATGCAAATCGACAGCACATTGTCACTTTTTGCCTCACTAACCCCATTTTTACATGGTTCTCCTATTTAATATCTATATATAATATCTATATATATAGTATATATATATATATAAACAGTCAACTCACAGAGCTTGCAACCTTCATTTTGAAGATTTATTATTTGAGATATATTTCTGTATTAACCTTTTATGACCTCATCCCTTGCCTAATATATATATAAATGACAGTGACAATATGTTACTAAACAGAACGGAAATAATAAGTCATCAATTTGGTTGTTCAGTAGATTCATGTCTGATATAATTACCATATACAGTGCCTAGTATCATGTCATTCAAGTTCCTGATCGTCCTGGTGATCATGTGGATTATGTCACAATACTGTGTAATTAATCCAGGACTTGCACCAGAATACATGATCCACCTACCCTCGCATGCATAGTTTAGTTTGTATTATACCTGGGCAGTATTGCTCCTTGCCTTACCATGACTTTGCCTGGGGGTTATTTATGTTTACTACCGTCGTGTGTTTCTTGCTTTAAACCAGTGCATCACAGTGCTGGACATTTCGGTCAATAAAGTAGAATCTACCTAGTTAAAAATGATTACCTAGCACCGGTATAACAGTATATTGTTAGAAATGTAATTTAAGATGCATAAAATGAAATATGTATCCAAGGTAATATTATCATATCATATAACAAATTCCTTAGCGCTATAAAAGTTTTTCCTATTTACATACTTTTCTTCCATGCTACTGCATGTCCGATAATTGTACCCCTGTTGCTAAACAATGATCAGGGTGAAACCTTAAGCCACTGAATCCTGGTAGTGCAGGGAGAGATGTGTATGTGCACTTAAGGTAGTATATGGCCTTGTATGTGCCCTGGGTGCCTGTCATGTATGCATGGTATGTATGTTAGGAGATGTGTAGGTACAGTATTCCCCCAACAGATGTTAAATCTGGGTATACAATATGACAATATTGATATATCATGTGCTAACCTATCAGGGAGTGTTATGTAGAGAGAATCATTGGATTCCATATTTGGGTCAGTTTCAATATACTTTGCACCCGCACTAATATGATTTTTTGTACTTTGGAAAATAATTGGTTATATCACAGTACAGCTCTCTATTTTTTCACTACTGCATTTAATTAGCAAGAGTAAAGTTTCCTGATGTCCTGGCTCTCTATTCCGAGAGTAAATAAGAGAAATTGAATCCTGATGGAATAGGATATAAATATAACATATATATCGTTTACATAAATATATATATAATATATATATAATGCCTGTGTGGCTCATTGCATGTCATTTCCAGAAATCCCTTCGCAGTGGAAGCACTGTATGCTGGGGATAATTGGTGGAAAGGCAGGTGGCAGACCTGCCAGAGCCGAAGACATGTGAATGGTGCTCACAAGTGATCTTTTTTATTTTGTATATTATATTGTTTGTCAGTCTCCTTATAAATCCTACAATAAATAACTGCAGATGGTCACACCCGCTCTTGTTAATGAGATGCGACTCATAACTCTTTCCGCAGAAATACTGTCAGATAAAAAACCAACCGAAATATCAGGCTGGAAAATAGTAAACCAAAGGGAAAAGAGATGAAGAAGAAGAACTGTCGGGTTGGAATACTAGTCACCACAATGACACTATTGGAAGCCTGTCCCGTTTTAAAATCATCGGTGTTCCAGAGCTAGAAAGTGATGAGGTTATTTGACAATGATTAATAAAGAGAAGGTGATTGTTATATCAGTGTGTGGGTGTGTACCAATGCCCCGCGAGGATCACACAACACGAAACAAATGTTAAATAACTACATGAGGGGAGACAAGATTTAATTTGTATTAAATCACAATGTCATATAACGTGTGGGGCCTGTATGAAAATGATGCATGTGATTTGACCCCGCCTGGAGGGATCCCTGCCCATTGTATATACTGGGGCTCAAGCATGCACAGACCTGTCTCCTCTGACCACACACTTTATTTACTTAATGCTCTACTCATTACGGTTGAGTGCTACATGTTACAAGACACATGCGGCAAATATCTCCTGATGGTAATACTATCCAGCATACAGTAAGTAGTATTGAACATGTCATAACATTGGACGATGAAAGTGGTTGTAACTCATTGAATATAAAAAGTAAAAGCACAATTTTGGGGGGGGGGGGGGGGTTACATAGCCTTCAGATTTGTGCATTATTTTCATCATAAATATTTTACAGAAAATGATGCATAAATAAAAGCTATTTCATTACTTTCTGAAGAAATAGTGGAAGATAGAGACATAGCGAATAAACACAGGCTGCTAACACACCACGGCTATTTTCCAATCATTTTAAGCTACATGGAGCTAGGAGGTTTAAGCAGGAATAATAATCAATAATAGTTATGAATATAGCATAAATAGCAAGATCAAGATGGTACGTGTAAATATGTCGTTGGACCAATAAGTGTTTAATGAGCTTCGAAATGTGTACTTTTCTTACGTTTGCACTTTTCGTCATTATTTGAACGTTACTGACCCAATAATTCCGTCTTAGTTATTATATTACAACAGCTTTATTTAATTTTAATTCTTAAATTATTTTACCAAGGGAAAGAGTGTATTGAGATATACATCTCGGTGTTTTTTTTTTTTTTCAAACGTCCTGGTAGGAGTAGCTCACTCTTCTCTGTGCTTATTATTATTAATATTATTTATTATTATTATTATTTGTTTTTTTTTTTTTATAATAATAATAACAGAACGGAGATAGTGGTTGAAGAGTAATTAGTTCTTAAGTGAAACAGATAATTATCAATTAAAGGCATCATCAATATCTGCAAGAAATTCTTTGTAAACACATGAAAAATCGAATTTACTGACGGTAACGTACAATTACAATTAACAAACATGTATTGGACACGATGACAACAATAAGATGATCTGGGGACGGGGAAAAAACCTTTCATTAAGGTGTGAAACCCCGTAATTAATTTGTTTTTACTAGTAGTTTGTATTAGGTTTTTTTTTCTTATTCTGATCGAAATGAGATCATATGCATTTATTCGGATTGTATGCATCAGTACGTGTAATCTATTTGACTCCACATGTTTATTTTGATGTGTTGCAATTGTAGTTCGCATTTCATTTCTTCAACATACATGGGAGGGGAGAAATATGACATCATAACTTCACAATCGCACTTTATTAGTATAAAAAAAAAACTATTTTATTTAAATTAAATACTTAATGGAAAACGCAGTATGTACATCCCTTTCAAATGTCGGTAAATGTCAAATCTATACTGTAACTTGTGGTTTACAGAACATGATTAATTATATTACTTAAACCACGCCATTACTTTCTACTACTAATTCAACAGATGGCAGACAGTAACATGGGTTATATGTCCAATATTTAATAACACAATTCATTCTTTATTGAGAACAAAAAACAAATGATAAATAAAATCTAATTGCATTGAAAAGGTGAGTATTATTCTGCAACACATCGAATTTACAAGAGCGTGTGCGTTCTGAATAAAGTAAGGAGAATGTCGTTTCGCTATTTAAGGAAAATAAACACATTAACAAACATCCAAAAACAAAAACAAGCTTTTAACTTCAGTTGTTTCAGCAATGTGTTGTTGTCAAAGATACGTTTCCTTCAACATGTTGGCACGGGCATAATATACATAAAACAGTGTAAGTGCCTCAGTTACAGTCCTTAGAGATAGGCCATGACCATGTTTTAGTCGGAAACCGGATCTCGAAATTTGTAACTAAACAAGAAAACAACTTTCTAGCACCAATATTGGTGTGGTACGGTAAATTTGGTGTCCCTATAAGTTTTTCCGGATATACACACAATCAGTTACCTTTATATGTCACTGGATTTCCGTGACTCAGTATTTTGTCCCTACATGTGCCAGGTCTGCCCTGTTACGCACAGATGTTTTTAATGAAGACCCCCCCTCTCTCCCCAAATGAGTTGACACGTATCCGCAACACAGCAGAGGGATGATCAGCTTCGTTCGATGTTGGCATGCCCTGAGGATACACTTGTCCTTAGCTTAGTGTAGTTTGATGCAATACTACTGCTTGTCTATTCCCAATGAAGTGCTGACCCGCATCCTAGGAACGCTGTAGCTGTTGTATATAAGTTGCCAAGTGGCCTGCTAAGACAGTAGATGAGACTGGTCCTCTGGGGGCTGGAGGTTTGCAGGTTGTGTAACGCTGGATGATGACAATTTATTGTATTTCATATGGGACTCTGGTATATGAGTATTAACTAATTGATCGGAACTCATTCCTATCCATGTCCCCCCAAGTTCTGCTTGACTAAATCTGGTCAATGTCCTCATAAGCTGAGTTCATGAGGAGGAGAAGAGTTGGCCAGGTGCACATGATATTGGATGGCAGATCGTGGTATAGAGTGAATTATTCTGGGGGGTCAACACTGAACTGGTGGGATCATGATATGGCCCGGCTTGGCTCAGATTGACTGCATCGGAATAAGGGCTTTCTTGGTATATTCAGGAGGGATTGTTTTCCCATCATGTGAGGGTTGCTTTCTTCTGAACAAGAGGATGGGTAAACACTCTGCCTTATCAATTTAACCTATCCAATGAGAGCATCTCAGGTGGTTGGAAGCCCATAGGGTATTTGTCTGTTTGGTGCCATTGGCCGGGACTCCTGTAAATTCATGCTTGCAGCCCGAGCTGCACCCGAAGGATACCCACGCTGTCCTCTTTGTCCAGAGCTTCCGCAGCCTCTGTTATAGCTGCATGATTCTGATTTCCCTAGAGAGGTTGTGAGAAGAAAATCAGTGTCTACCCCTTTGCAATTCTTCTTGATTTGCGTTCCTTTCTTCCTTCTGGCCTGTCCTTGTAGTTGGGTAATCCTGCATGGCTGGACTCTCAGCCGTCTCCGCCGCTCCACATAGGCCTCTTTTGGAAGGGGACAGGGCTTTCCAGGACGTTTCCTGCACATCAACAGGACACAGAACAAACATGTCATTACGGACAGTTATACAGTTTTAAGGATGTGCAAATTCAACCACCAGATGTTCCCTAATGGAGAGTTATGACCTTAATTATCGCTGCTGGGAAAGTGTGTCAGAAAGCTACCTCATCACTCTCCTACTGAAAATGCTGGCTTCTGTTACCACACACAATCAGCAACACAGACTATCACAGTGGAAAATCACCCTGCTTTTGTTTTGATTGTATTATAGGCAACCCAGCATTGGGGACCTTGAATACAAATTGTGCCCAAATTACAATGTGTTATTTATATTGTTTTATAATGCAATTCCCATTATAAAATGGGAAGTTTTATATTTTGTTAATCAAGATTTTGCCCCCTCTTATGCTTGCTGCAATACACTTCATATTAATGATTCTGCTTCATGTTAAGTTTATGACCTCCTCGAAGTATGCAAGAGATGAAAACCACGTGCATATTATCAGCGAAGACTAAATGGGGATATTTGTTTTAGTAAATATAGTGCATACCGAAACATAAATCAATTGTTGCCATATTTTGTTTTGGTAATATCAATTCAAAAAAAGAAATCCTATGGGTTTTTAAATGGCATTTTGTCCTGGTGATGTACTTCAAAGAAGAAATCACTATTAATGTAACATGATTGATTTGGCACAGAAAAAAATGCAATTCTAAATAGAACATATTTGTGGTAAGTAAATGCGATTAGTTTATTGGTGCAGAACCGGGGCAACTACCCCTGTAGATGAAACCATATCCAGTATGTAGATGATAGATTCGGTATTAACTAGCAGTGTACATCACCCTATCAATGGGAATGTGCAGCATTGCTCCCTGCTCAACACTTTTTCTGAGCCTTTTTCTAGCCCATTGTAAGAGATACATGAATAGGGTCCCGGCGGCTGCTTCTTCATTTGCAATCAGTGCAATCATGATGGCTTCCTCTGAATCCTGAGTTTGGACAACACACAACAAACAAGTGTTATCTAACGGGATCCTCTGGGCGGAGCAGACCTTGCCTGCTCCCTATATGATCTCACCCTAATCCATCCCAGGAAGAAAGGAAGGACACACGAGTAGGTAAGGCAAGAACCCCTTTCTGTGCTAACTTACCAAAGGGGTGTGGGAGAAGAAAAGTAAGCGATAAAGAAAAAAGGTGTCAAAGTAAAACAAGTTGCAAGACGGGGATTGAATAGTAAGTAGGAGAATACGCGTAAAAGGGTAACTGCGGCTGGGTAATGCTGTTTTCTGCTTTTTGACTATATCTAATATACTTGTGTGGTAATTAGGCGTTGAAACCGTATCTCTCCTTCTATCTATATATACAACTGTAATATTACTGTATGTTCCGTAACATACCCACATAACCTTAACTATTGTGGTTTAATATATCATATTACCCTACACAAAGTTGCTCAATAAGATAACGTATATACATTCATTAAAAACAGATTAGACACACCAGCTGACAAACCCGCAATAAATATAATGTGAAATGTATTGTAGTTGTAACACACCACTGCAATCTCGTTTTATTACTAGTAGCGTTGTTGTTGTATTGTTATTTTAGACATCCATCTTTTATATATTTTTTGGCGAAAATGTTTGCCTTTTGAGTTTTTTTCCCCCCTTACAATTTATAATACACTTGTATTGACTATAGTAAATCATTGCATCGGTAAGAATGCATGTTTTATGTTTCCAATGGGGATTCCTTCATTTAGGGCCATCTTATTCTCCCGCCCCAAAGTTTATATATAACTGTCCGTTCAATTCCAATGCAGTAAACTATGTGACATGCCACTATGTGCTTAAAAGAAGTAATACAAGATTAATCAAAGTTCTTATTATCAAGTTTTCTCATCAGGGTTCTTCCATACCACTTTTAGCTCACTAATATACAACACAATCTTATGGCAGGTTTTTTGAACTTTTTTGATTGCTTTTTTAAATTACATTTTCTTTACTTATTATATATAAAAAAAATGAACGTTGTTTGAACTGAGTATTTTCTTGCAGCTAAAAAGTTAATAACACCTTGCAATCCTACTCTGATCTTTCTCTGTAACC
This sequence comes from Ascaphus truei, assembly GCA_036426205.1. Lineage (NCBI taxonomy): Eukaryota > Metazoa > Chordata > Amphibia > Anura > Ascaphidae > Ascaphus > Ascaphus truei. Next base: position 21,654 of record WSYH01010841.1, read on the forward strand.
TTCAGTTGTGGCTTTCCAGAAATGTAGTAGTCACAGTCACTATCAATGCATGAAAAAAATAGCCCAATAATGCATTCTAGTTAGTAAATGAGTTCATCCTTACTGATTTTTTATTTTGGTCACATAGAAATTCCTTTTATACGGACTGTTATAAATAAAAAAATATGTCAAATTCAAACTGAACAAATCCATAGCCAACACTTCTACACTTTCACCCTCCAGCATATTAAGTGTAAATGTACTCCTATAGTGTGGCCGTATAGGAAGCTTGAGCAATAAGACCCACTGATAAATTGTCCCACCAGTTTAGCGAAGCAAGTCTCCCATGTTGCATAGCCTCCTCTACCCAGCATCTTGCTGAGCTCCGCATTGGTGTAGGTCCGGGTTCTGCACTTGCCATCCTCTTCCTCTGCGCCTTATGCCCCACACATTAAGGCATTCCATGGTCTCCTGTGTCGGTCTCCGGCCCTTGTCCCCCCCCCCCCCCCCCCCCCTGGGGGACCTGTGAGGGGACAGTCCGTCTGAGAGCCTTCTCCGTCCATGGTAGAGTCCAAGCAAAAAAAAA